>VYZT01046368.1:0-26788 GCA_013400735.1 Pomatostomus ruficeps
CAGAGCTTAAATGGCATGTCAGCAGTTGGGGATATACACCACATAGACAATAAAGCTGGAAAGTGCCTTGTTTTGAGAGGGACAAGTAAGACAACCAAAGTTCAAATAGCAAATAATGAGAAGAAGACAAAAATACTTTTTTCTAATTTTCTAATTCTAATTCTTTAATTTTTGTTTTCTTCTATGAGCCTTATGAAGATTGCCTGCATCCCATTTTTATTGTTTTCTTTTTTCCTGTCTTCAGAATGAATTTTGCATTACGGAAGTTTGAAGTCAGATATAAGAAAAGTTCTCTACTATTTTCACATATTGTTTAGCAACCATGAAAACATAAGTTTAGAGGTAACAGACTTTGATACACAGATCAGACTCAATTTTTGAATACCCTTGTATGTCATGCTCATTTGCAAAAATCTTAAGGTGATCTTTGATGGGTATTAAACCAAGAAACAGGTATATCAAAGCCTCTGGAAGTGGCTTTGAGAGCCACAGCGCGTTTCCCTGAGAGGCGGCAGCCCCAGCCCCACTCCATGGTGGATTTCCCTCAGGGCGGCCCCAGCTCCAGCGCAAGGCAGTTTGTGTTGCGCGGCCCGGGCTGGATGAGGGGAGCTGGTACGGCAATAGAGAACACGGCCTGTAATATCCCCTCCTTGTTCTGCCCTTTGCTGGCATTTTTCGACAGGGCTGTGCTTATCGAGCTTTGTGTTTCTGTGCCCAAGCTCTGCATTCCAGGCAGCCTGTCCTACAGGTCTGCACCCACACCGCTTTGGGTGCAAAGCAATGCACCTGCCTTTCAGCCAGCTGTGCAGCTCCAAGGCCTTTATGAATGTAGGATAAAGAACTAACTTTTTTACACTGACAGCTGTGTTTTTCTACACCTCAGCTGGCATGCGTCAGCTGCACACAGAGACCCCCAGCCTTCCCTGTGCCCAGCTCTGTCACATCACACTGGCAGTGTTTCATGTGTCACACTAGTGATGCACTGAGTGTCACACTGGCGTTGTGTGCCACACTGCCACTGTGTGGAGTGTTGTTTTGGCACTGTGCTGTGTGTCACGCTGGCACCATGTGCTTCCAGACAAGGCTTGCAGACCTTGGAGTGTAAGTGAGAGGGTGTGAAAGATGGTGACAAAAGAAGGATGCCAAACGAGAAACCAGTCAGTTGCTTCTAGACTCAAAAGCCAGCTCTCTGTTATGTAATGCTGTTTTGTTCTCCTTCCTCACGTAATGTCACTCTGCCATGTGCATGCTCTGCCCTTCCCCAGAGTGCCTGATGCATGAAGAACCTTTGGAAAACTGACTAGAGCAGCACAGCATTTAGGAACATCTGTAGAAGCCATCACTAGCCATGTCTTTGCTGAAGACAGGTGCTGTTTTTAACCAGCGTTTCATTCCAGCAGGTCTGTTGACATCCATTTTGCATAATCCAAAAATAGCTCGTTCATCTCAGGAGTGAGAACATCCTCCCTACAGGTCCAGGGAGCCTGAGGCTATGGCTTTGCTATGTTCAGAAGGCATCTCTCTAGTTAGCTTTAATCCAGCTGGACTGAGTACAACAGTACTCAAATAGAAAGACAGAGTTTGGAGTGAGTTCACTAAACTGAACAAGTGTCTGGGCTTCCCAAGAGGCTTCTAAAACTTGAAGTAGTCAAACCTGGCCCTAGCCTGGCTGCTACAGTAATTTTTACTGTGCCTTTTTGTAGGAACAAAACTGTGTAATGTGACTGAGAATACTATTCAAAACAGAACTACAGAATTCCGTTTATTGGTAATCTGTTTGTACCTGCAATTATTTATTATATACATTTTGTGTATTGTTGCAATTCCCAAAAAATGCATATCTTCTAATTTCCACGTGTAAGTGACTCCTGTGATGAAAGACTTGTGACTTCTTGGCCAGTTACTTTTTGGAATTGCAGAAGAAATTTCCTATTCACCACAAATGAATCGAGTTTTAGTGCTGGCTGTTTAAGTCTGACTTTCTGCTGAACACTTTCACATTAATGCTGGTTTTGAAGATGACACCTAAAGCTGTTAGAGTTGTTTTATTGATGGACCTGAAATACTGTGACATCCTTATTAACTTAGTCTTTTCAATTATATGTAGGGAATTTTCTCAGTAGCTTAGCCCGTTGTTTGGGATCATTCACTTTAATACCCCTTTTTATGATCAAAGTGTATTACTGAATCCCATGGGCCCTTCTGGGCTTCCTCCAGCCTATCAGTGCTCAGGACAATAAAGCTGTTAATTTTACAAAGTTTCTGGGGTTTGTTCCAAATTCAACATTGCTTTGCATTAGAGTAGGAGCTGTAGAGGTAGGATGTTAGCTTTTCCATTTCATATCTTAAAGCAGCAGGTATTTTTGCAGCATTTTTCCCCAGGCTAGGGCACACCTTTCGTTTCCAATTAAAAGAGTTACTCCTGGGACAGGTGAGACTTTTAGACACTCAGGTACAGTTTTGTCTGTACTGATTTTAATACATGGGTCCTACACAAAGGGAAACCTTTTTTCCCCCCACATTTAAACATCTGAAATTGCCCCCTGTAAAGGTATTTTAGTTGCAAACACAAGGCTTGTTTTCTTTGAGGAGCGGGTTTAATTTACTTTCTGTCTTCAGTTTAGTACCTTTTGAAATTGCCTCACCTTTGTTTCCCTGCTTTCCTTCTCACAATGATGACGCACTTGAAAGGCTTTTGATCGGACAATACCCCAGCACGGATTTGAACCATGTTCTGTTGCTTTGGAAACCAGAAATAGTATGACACAAGTTTGCTAGGCTTAGCATGAAACGTTTGTAGACTACAATTTTCTGCCCGCGCACAGCTCAGTTTGAGGGAGTTTTAAGATCTCGGGCAAACTCGTTATTGTTCTTAGCTTGAGGGGAGATGGCCATCGGGGACTGTAACTGGGGGCAGCTTGCCATGCTGTGCTTCAGCCTGTTGTAACAGGGAGCAGCGCTTACTATGTGGGGCAGGAGCAGGCAGAGTTTGTGGAGCAGGAGCTCCCCCAGCCAATTGCAGAGGTGCTCGGTGCGCTGGAAGCATTTGTGGCACTTCCTCTGCTTTTACTTTTAATATGCTCTTCTCTCCCTCCCCCGCATAAGGTGATGTTCTGAAGCTTTCGCTCTGGTTTGTGCAGTAGAACTTGGTTAAACCAAACATTCTCTGTTTAATCATTTAGTTGTGACCTGTATGTGCCAGGAGAAGGTTCTGTACTTTGTTTTCCCTTGCCTTTCTGAAAAGCTATGCTGCAGTGTCAGCTGTGCAGCACAGCTGAGCGAAACATCTGAATTTACGTGTACACAGTTTGCAAGAGGACTTAGGAGACACTGAAGAAATTTCATTGGCATTTACTGCAGTTTGCCAGCATCCATTTGGATTAACAAGCCTGGAGTAGGGGGAGACTGAAGAGCTGGAGAGCTGCATCAACTTGTACCGAGCTGCAGCTGCACAATCACAAGTGGCTAACACTGGTGTCAGTGGGGATGCTGGGCTTGAGTGAGGGTACTGCCAGGCAGCCTGGCACCCTAAGGAATGGACAGAGGTTGAAGAGTTAATGCAAGTCACAAAAGCTGAGGACCTGAACTCTGGCCTCATATGTCAGTTATCTAAAACCGCTGGAGGCACTGGATAATACAATTATGGAAGAAAGAGATCTCTGGATCTTCTCTCTATTAATCTGTTTTGGAACAGAGGAAAAGGCAGGCATTTGTTACAATTCGATTCTCATTTGCTAGGCAAACTGTTAATTGTTCACCCCTCCTTCCATCTCCAGCCCGGCTCTGAAGTTTGTGTGACAGTGTGGTAGCAGGCAGTGTCTGCTTCGGTAACAGAGCCCAATGTCCAGTACCAGCAGCTGAGTTCCAGGGAGGACACACGTGGCGTCTCTTTCAAGACAGGTTCTTAAACGCAGAACCCTTTGTGCCACTCAGTAACTTGACCTGCTGTGTCTAACAAGTCCCTGAATTTAGCTTTAGGTCTCTCCTATCCTACAGTCTAGGTTGGGGTCTGTGTTACAAATGCTGCCTTACCCAAAGCCAAAAGCCCTGCTGCTCAGCTGCCGGGCTGGGAGGCAGGTGAGGACGCTGACCTGTGGGCACACAGCAAAGCATGGTACTCTTGGGCAATGAGGAGTCCCCTTTCCAAAGAATAAACTCACTGAGAGATTGATTAGGTGTAGTGTTTCTCTGAAAAAAGGTGGAACCTTTGTGTAGTGGTCAGCGTTACATTCATCCTTTGGTCACTTTTTTTTGTCTAAGAATGTGGAGTATCAGTTGAAAGTTAGTCCTTTGCCTCTGTTTTTGTAAAAACAAGTGTGCAAATGTTGAACTTATCTTTCATTTTTATGACTGGAATATTGGTGGGGTTTTCCTTCATCTGAATGCCCATACACATTGTTTTCGTAAGGCTACAATATTTGTGTTGTTACATCTTGAATCACCAATAGCTCCAGGTAAAATTAATCAATTTTTCATTGTGTTCAGTGGTAAGACAAACACTGTGATGTAATAATGTAAGGTGCTTGCCACTAGAATTTCTCTATGCATCCTAAAGAATCCACCCCCCAAGGAACAAAACAAACCCAAGAAACACTAGCCCCAAAATCCATAAAGGGCCTAATTTTGGTTTATTTCTGTGTGCACCCTAAGAACGCCCTGCACTGCAAGCTGCTGAACACTGAGTCCTTTAGCAAGCCAGAGCACTCATTCCCGTGCTTAGATGTTCCCAAGTATATGAGTGTGAGGGCTGTGCCCTGGGGTCAGATGCCCACAGACCACACAGTACCTGGAAACCTGACTCAAGCGTCTGCAGTCTTCTTCCTGCTGGAATCTCCCTGGGAAGGAGTTTTTGCCACTCGTGATGCAGTATCTGTTCTACAGTAGCTTTCACAAATACGTTCATTTCTACCAGTGTGCAAGATCTTATTTTAGTTCCCCTGCATCTAACAGAGGGCTGTTAGCTTGGGTTTGCATGTGGCGCTTTGAGTAACGGGATATAAAACATCACAGCTTTTTTAATTCCTTTTCTTATCTTGGCTCTCATCTGCGCTCTTAATGCAAGTACATGAAGTGCAGTCATGGTGAGGGGACAAGCCATAGGAAGCAGGGAAGCCATTGATTTGAACATCTTCCTCACAAGCTTCTCAGATGAAGTTGCTTCCTCTAGGAAATTCTAGTCAAAGATGTACATGTGCAGTCGCAGTCTTTTCCTAGCCCAGCTTTAGAAAAAGCTTAAATTGGAAGAAAAAAACCCCCAACATCTACAGCCTTTCCAAGAGAGATGATCTAAGTGAAAGCAAAGCTGAATTTGACATGCTGTAGTTTCTTAAAGACAGCTGTGGGGTGTGATTTTTTTATTTATTTTTTAAGGTTAAAAGCATGATTTCTGCCTTAGATCCACATAGATTTTTATCTCCTAGACACTTTCTGCACACACTCCTCTTATCATTTGTGTGATTTGCAATACCTACTTTGCATAAGCAAAGTGACTGACAAATGATGATCCATTTATGTCTAAGTGCAGGTAATTGTGGATGCTTGGATGCTGCCATGTTCTATGATTTACCTGGGAACATACCAGATTCCAAGTATGCACGGTATGCGTTTTGTGCTGACAAGAAGAGGAGGACGAGCAAAGCATAAGAAACAAGATTATGTTGCTGCAGTCGCTGTTTTAAATTCTAAACAAATAAAAAGCTTTGGGGTTAATTTGGCAATTAACTTTTTTTCCTGTTTTTAGGTTACAGCTGTTGGAGTTAGTGGGGGAAAATGTGTTGTCATATTGAATGGCCTCATTTATTTTGAGAAAACCCAGTCTTCATGCTGTGAAGGTAATGGTAGGTAGTGAAAACAGAGCTGCTTGTTGGATTACTCAACTTGTTGGCACCTACCAAAGGTGTCAGCATTTTATACAAAAAAAAAAAATTAGACAACTGAGACAAAAGGCTTCTTAGTTTCTGTATGCTAACAAATGCATGTCTGCTTACATAACCTTATTTGAGCTCTGGGGGATAAAATACTTTTTAAAAATGTTTCTTTTATATTGGAGTAGTGCTTTAAACTTAATTTTAAAGACAATAGTTTTTATATTGTAAAGGAGATGTGATAAAAATAGCTTGTATTGAAGCAATATCTAAAACTCCTAAATTAGTGAGAACCATAATTTAACAGCAAATTTCCAACCTCCCAGTCAGTAAAAGACAAACTGTATGAGCAGTCAGAGTGTTAAGAGCAGCTCCTCTTCCCGACAGGGTGGAATTGCCCCTTCTGTATTTGCGCTCCCAGGTTCCCTCCAAGGGTGGGAGCTGCTTGAAGCCAATCTCTAGAGTAGGTAAAATTACTCATTCCTGAACACTCCAGTGTTGGTTTGACAGGCTGTTTTAAAGGTCTGTTTTATATTTTTCTTCTGGTAGATCAGGAACTGAAACCGTAGCAGAGAGCTTTGAAGGAATTGTTTCCTTTATCTGATTTCTGAAACGATGATCTCTGTATTTGCTCAGGTCCTCCTAAACCTCTCGCTGTGGTGAATCTATTACAGGAATCTTTCAAGCACACCATGCTGGTTTGGAAGCCTTTGCACTCTGGCAGAACAAGCCAACTGATGCTGGCAGGTAGCATTTTATGTATCTTGCAGTTGAATTGACAAATACTTTAGGTTTGTTTGTTTGTTTGTTTGTTAAATTTTAGATTTTGCGGCTTTATAATTTTGGAGAGTAATGACATTTTAATTCTCTAGATACAAAACCAATTGTGAAAAAGTCACAATGCAAGATCTTTGGTCTTGGGAGAGAAGCAAAGATAAAATGGCAAAGTATATTTATGGTTTTTAAAAGTTTTTCTTCTTCTTCTTGGAAAGCACTTTGACTTCTTACCCTCTCCCCTGAACTTCCTGTTCTTCATAAATAACCTCCCAACATATAATGGTTGTCCTTCTGTCATTTCAAAATCTCTAACAGGGGCAGGAGGCTGGAATTCTTTTGTTCTGACCTAAAATAAAAGTCTTGGGACATAGCAGTGGGAAATAAATGAAGCAATTGTTAGGGGGCTGGTTTTGGGTTTAATGACTACACTGGGCACTGTTATTTTAAGCTTCTGAGTTTTAACAAACCAAACAACATTCAAGGGAAGAGCTGCCAAATGCGGACACAAAGCTGTCCTGAGGACGAGCGAGAGGGTGGTAAATGTCTGGCTCCTCCGGGCCCATTGAAATGTGCTTTGTGTTTATGCAGTGTTAGTTGCCATTGGTGATTTTCTTCGTTTACTGAGGATTCGGGCATGAGAACGCCCCCAACAAAGCGGTGCCTTCACCTCCAGGCCTGGCAGCGCTGCAGTTGTGTTGGGCTCTGGCTTCTCGTGCTGTAAATAGGGCAGATCGACTCGGTAGCCTTGGCAGCAGGAGCAGATTTTAGGAATACAAATAAAACTGAGGTGTCAGTCTCCTGCAGGCTGTCAGTGGACTTTTGTGCTCTGCTGCCCTTCTTGCCTTCTCTTTTTATTTTTTTTTTTTAATTTAAATATCTTCCCAATCTGTACTGTTAAGGAAAAACAAGAGACCTGTTTATCTCAATAGCATTTCGTATTGTTAAATTCTAGAAAATAATTATTAGGATGATCTGACCCATCCTCTGCAATATGAAGTCCCTAATTTCTATTTTATTCCTCTGCTTTTTAAAAAATATTATTATTATTATTATCAGATCAGAAAGTAAAAATTGTTCTGTACGAAGAGCAAAGGTGCCAGCTTCAGTGTCCAGTTCAGGCACAGCGTTCAGCCTTCAGTGATTTCGATCTACTGAACCTCATGACTGCTGGCATGTGAGAGGCAGTGACACTGAGAACTCATAGAAAATACTTAAAGAGGGCAATCCCTCCTACAGAGATAGCCACAAATACTGTCATAGTCCATTTCAGAGTCCATGTTCTCTTCTGCAGCATGTGAAAGCTTTAAAATGTCCCCGAAAGCCTTCAGGGATGTGTTCATTAACCACTTCTTCCAGACGCTTTCAAGGATTCCGTGGAACACCAGATGTTCTAGATCTGGCTCTCTGAACACAGCAAACAGCCATCATTCCCCTGAAATTTTTTCTAAAGCCAGGTTTCGGACAGGAAAATACAGCAGTTGTTGAAATGCTGACTTTTGTGCTGCTGATAAAAGGTAAGACAGCAAAATTAAACACCTAACAGTTGCTAGTGGGGGGTCTCATTTCAGCTGAATTATCAGCTAATTAGGGAAATCTTCATTTGTATCTTTTTTTGCATTGCCCTGTCTGACTTGTTCCTTTACCTGCATATAAACGGCAGAAACTCAGCTGAAGACTTGTTGGTGCTGTGATAATTTGATTCCCTGCCTTCATCTGATTGTCTGGGCATGGAATCTGACCCGTACAGTTTGCCTTGCTCTCATCTCATCTTTTATCGTTCTGGGAATGTAAATGTTGGTAATATTTGAGTTGCCAGTAAATTCTATGACCTTGAAGTGTTTAAAAGTTTAATGTGTACGATACTTGTTTGAATGGGGATTACTGGAGTATGTGACAATGGAAGTTTGGTTTCTATGTTGTCATTAGTATGTATTTTAATTAACAGATAGCTGGACAAAATAGAAACCAGTCAGTTCTTTCCTTTATCTATAGAGAAAATGGTTGGAAGGGTCCTCTGGAAGTCATCTAGTCCAACCCCCAATATTTTTAAACTCTTTGGAGCAAATTCGCTCCTGATGGATAATAATAACAAACCTTGAAAAATGAGGGAGAATATATGCTTGCAAACTTCATCAGGTTTGGGTTTTTTAAAAGATAATTCATTGTTACTTTTGAATGATTCTTACTGGGTTTAGTTATAATTCAACTTTTAAAAATTTTTGAGTGCAGAGGTATTTGAACAGATTATGTAAAATTCAATCTTCATTTCTTACCCATAGAAATGAGTGAATGTATAGCCCCGAAAAAATGCACTTTAATCTGCTGTAGTTCTTTCTTTAATTTATGGCCCAGCAGGTTTTTGAAATAGAGTATTTACCTTTTGTAACAGGCTCAAATTAACATTTTAGGCTTCTTTTCTGTAGTAAGTACAAGTTCAACCCTGAAAATCGGGCTGATTGAGTCAGTGGTTGCTATGGAAATGTTCATTTGATACATAAACTGTAATTGGCTGTTTGTTTCCCCCTGACTTGCAGCTTCTCCTAATCCTCTCCCTGCCGGTAACCGCTGCTTTTTGCAAGGCATCCAGAGAGATGATGTGAGTGTCCTGCTCCGGGCAAAGTGAGCCAGAGCAGCTTTGTGATTGAAATTGGTGATCTGAGCTGTCTCGTGTGAGTCTTTGAGTGCTGAGATCCTGTTCCACTGCTGCCTCGCAGGTGGAGCTGGCAGGACCTGGCCCAGAGGCTGGTTGCAAGTTCCCGTGGTTAATGTTTTCTAATTCAGCTTTACTTTGTACAAGATTTAGATCTACTTGTTCCAGTGTTTTTAAGACAAAGGCTGTTCTTACATCTTGTTTGACAGCAAATTTATCACCAGGCTTTTATACCTTGCTAAAGCTCGTTTTGTAGCAGTGCTACTAGATTCTTACCTGTGCTTGTTTTAACCACTGATTGTTCTCAGTTCTTTGGAGGAGGGTAGAACAGGACGTATTTTGGGGTTGGAGAAGAACCGCACTTCTGGGAACGTGCACATTTTAATTTTGATGGTTGGGACAGCGGGAGCTCCAATTCAGGAAGATGATCTATACCGGAATGTTTTGTACTGGCTTTAGCCCAGCACAAATTGCTGGTCTCTTTCCTGGGCATCATCAGATGAATGATTATTCTTCTTTCTTCTCCCACAGGAGAGCTGTGCCTGAATTGCAGTTTCCAGGCTGAGTTTTTACAGCACAAGGGAAGATCCTTGCCTCTTCTGCCTCGGTAGTGAATGAAGGAAGTTCAGGTACTTATTTATTCCCTGACTGCATATCCAATGCATGTACTGGGGAGACACAATTCCTAAAAATAGAGATATGTCTTTAAAAAAAAAATCAGCTGATATAATTACAAAAATATACCAGTGTCTCCTCACCTCTGCCTCCCTGAACCCTTCCAGTCCTAAACAAAATCAGTGTACTTCAGCCTGGAAAAGAGAAGCTTCAGGGTGACTGAACTGTGGCCTTCCAATACCTGAAGGGAGCTGACAAGAAAGATGGAGAGAGACTTTTTACAAGAGCATGGATTTACAGGACAAGGGGACGTGGCTTCAAACTGAGACAGAGGAGGTTTAGATTAGATATTAAATTCTTTCCTGTGAGGGTGGTGAGGCCCTGGCACAGGATGCCCAGAGAAGCTGTGGCTGCCCCTGGATCCCTGGCAGTGTCCAAGGCCAGGCTGGACAGGGCTTGGAGCAACCTGGCATAGCGGAAAGTGTCCCTGCCCATGGCAGCAGGTGGGATTGGATGGTGTGAAAGGTCCTTCCCAACCCAGCCCCTTCTATGATTCTGTGTTGCTCAAAAGTTGAGTAATAGTTGAGATCAAATCCAGGTTGAGCTCAGTCTCTTTAGATGTACAGCAGTCAGACTGTCTCAGGAGGACAGATGAGGCCACCAAGAAAGGTGCATATTTTAATACAGTGTACAGCTATTTGCCATAAGCCTTCTAATTTAAAATTTACAGCTGAGTTTGAGTTTTGTCATTCCTGCTGAAATGTGTTTGGAGGATTGTGTGCTGATCTGGGTGAAGGGGAGGGGTTCAAGAGGGGGTTTGTGTTCTGGGAGAGAGGCTGAAGTTGGCCTGTAGGGCAGCAGGGCTGTGCTCTGCACTGCATTGCAAAACTGCTGTGTCCAAACACAAGGAGCTGAAAGGAAAAATGTGGTTGCAGAAGTTAAAAGGTGTGGAAAGGAACTCTGCAGAGAAGTTCTTTTGGTGTCCTGAATACTGGGGATTAGATTAGGTTTGGTGTAAACAATTGTCTACAGCTGGATTTAGGAACCAAGACTGTCTTTGTGGTGAAGACAGGCCGAAGGACATTCTAAATAATTTCTTTTCACTGCCATCTGGTTGTAGGGATCCTGGTCCTTCTCCTGTCAAGGTTTTCTCCTGCTTTATAATTATAGAGATAAAAATCCAGGGCTTTCTTTTTTTGTTTGTGAGTATAATCTGCTGCATCCCTATTCAAAATTCAATATCTATTATTTACTAATGTCAAATCCGTGCCAAACCTATTGTGGAGTAGTTCTCTTTGTACAACTCCAAATAAGCAAGAATGCCAAGTCACAGGAGACACTTCATTGCTGAACAATTAAACAGAAGTTTTGCATTAACTGGGATATGTCCTTTGGAAAAAAGCTAGTGTCATCTTTATCTTGTGAGCCTCTTGGGTTAATTGGCATGATATTTTCTTAATTGCAGTCTTAACTGACACAGCTGGAAATTCTTGCATTGAATAGAATTGATAACGTTGATAATGTTTGAAAAACCTAGAGCTAATCCACAGCAAAATGATTTTACAGTCACAGAGAATGAGCAGTCTAATTCTGTTTTGTAACACTCAATAATCCCGTTTATAGTCTGAAAAAGTAATGTGTGTCATGTAGCCTTGCAGGCTGGTACTCATCAGCTGTTACTCCTTCTGAGTATTAAACTGGGGTTCTAAGTCAGCACCTCATTAAAATACCTAAAGCAGCTCCTTCCAAGCTGATGGCTTCCAACTGGAAACTTAAATAAGTCTGTGATAAGGGAGTGCCAATGGAGTCATTGTGAGCAGCCTGTCCATGTGCCATGAGGTGTTTGTTTTAAAAGGGCAGTAATCATGGGAACTGTCAAAATCCAGTGGAGTTAAAACACTTGGTCTACTTTTACCTAGCTGACTTTCTTGATAAGAACATTTAGATACCAAATCCATGGTATAACTGAGTTACAGCCACCACCTGGCCTCCCAAGACACTCTGTGTAACTCTGGCTGTCCTAAATACGTCCCTAAATTTGAGATTGTCATTTCAGAAAAGCGAATTCTGCCCCTAGTGCTAAGTGTTTACCTGCTGGAATGTCATTCATGCCCTGGAAGGCAATTTTCAGTGTAAATCACTGGCCATAAACCAAAGCAAACAGGCTGTTGTGCATACACTGGAAAGCACTGACGTGGAGTTCCTGAAGATGTTCCTCCACGTTATTTGTAATTGTTTAAAAAGATGCAAGTCTGAAGCACCTTGAAGTGGGGTGAGAGGGGTGGTCTGGGTAGGAACACTTGGGATGGGAAGTGGCCTGTTCAGCACAGGAGCTGGAACAGTCAGGGAACACTGACAGGGCCGATGTGGGCACTTGTAGGGAGTTTGTCCTTTTGCACAATTAAATTCTTTTTCCTGCTGGGAGAAATCCATTTTTCTGTGGGTCTCCTGTTAGTGGATTTTGGCCTGATTTGCTGAGAGAAGGCTGACCCTGGCAGTGCTACAGGCTCCTCCAAAGAGTTGGGTGAATTAGTTCTCTCTGTCCCCATGGGAATAGAAGCCAGGAAGACAAAATACACCAGAACTTCTGTTATCATCCCCAGCTCTGTGTGTGGGTGCTGGATAATGCAGCAGAGTAATGAACTCTTATTCTTTAAACCTTTAAAGATTTAAGTGGTATAATTTGTTGTTAGTAAAGTTGTAGTAAATCTCTTTGCCACGTAGCTCTCCAAAGAAATACTGTCTTTTACTCGCTGGTAATCTAATACCTTTTACCAGCTCTGAAGGATGGAAAAAATATTTCTAATATAGTTTTGAAAATTACAGGCAACTACAGGGGAAAAAATAAAAGGTCTAAGGAGTTTGGAGAAGCTTTTCCTGTAGAGAGCTCCAGGATTTTCTGTATTGGGTGGAGGTTATGCAGCTGTTTTTATCCTAATGTTAACATATTAGGTTACAGGAATCTTTCCACTTAATTGAACAAACACAGGAGAGTATTTATGTAACTGAAGATCTGCAACTGCCAGCAGAATTAATTAGGAGAGGAATAATTAGGCAAATGGTAGTGTCCAAATGGTCCCAACAGAAAAATGTATTGCAATCCCAATAGAAATCTCATTAATGTTGTTGTTTTTGATGAGCTTTGCCTTTTGCAGTATCATAAAGGGAGGCAAATGTGGAAGGATCTCAGTGGGGTGTCAGCTTGGGTATGAGGCAGAAACAATATCAAGGTTTTAAGCTGTCTGGTCTCATTATTGTCACTTAGTCATGGCTGCAGCTCCACTATGTGCTTAAAAGCCTCCCTTGATTGAATGAGCCAGTTTAGGGGGAAATAGGTACAAAACAGAGCATTTCAGGTTAGTATTTGGTACAGAATTGTTGCTTCATGCATGGGGAAACAACTTGTTTCTTATGCTGAGCAGATAACGCAGGAAAAAGTGAGACAAATGGAGCTTATTTCAAATGCTTCTGCTTGAATTTGTCAGTTTACTGCTTCAAAGAATGGAAAAGTTAACAAGCACATTATCTTAGACTTTCCACTGTAATGTCACTCACGCAGAGGAATTAAAGAAAGGTTAATCAATGTGATGTCGTATTTATAGAGGCTGTTCTAGGAAGCAGGTTCCTGGTCTGAGACATGGTCAGTAAGAGAAGATACCTGAGAAACAGTCCTCCAGCAGAGAAGTTGAGTTTTCCCTATTTCCCCCTTCTTTTGTCACCTGAGAATCTTTTTTAGCTCTGTTACAAATTACTGTATTGTAATTCTCTCTGAGTGCACTTTTCAAGCTTGTTTCATAGGTGCATTGGAATGGACCAAAAAGTACTGTACTGTGAGAACAGCTTTAATCAAAACCTATCAGTAAAACAAATATCATTCAGAGATCTCAGCCTGGAAAAGTGTTATCTCCTCAGAAATAGCCTCCTCCATGCCTTCCAGCTGCGGAGGTTAAGGGAGGTGTTTAAGGGTCACAAATACCATCTGAGGCAACACTGGCAATATAAATTATCTCACATAACTTCATCTTCTAACCAAGCTGGAATTATGGCCTTCATTCCTCTACCAGGGAGCTACAGGGCCCTCCTGAATTGATCTGTTAACAGCGTTTTGTTAACATTTTGATCAAACCACTAACAGCTGAGTAGTGCACAATGTAGTAAATTAATTAGATTTTCAGTGATGGGTAAATTAATCCACATCAAAATGTTTTAGGCTGCCAACTCTGGAAAAGCAGTGCTTCTCCTTGTCTCAGTGAGAGTTTGCAGTAACAGTTGTGTGCATTTTGTATTTATCTGTTCGACTTCCCCTGTTAGCTAGAGCTGCTGATGTTTTTCATTAACTTGGTTTCCTATTATGGCTGCAGCTCTGAATAAATATCAGTTAGGCAGGCCTCTTATTTATGTGCATGTCCTTAAAATGTGACTGTAAAATATTCATTAATTCTGGATTCCTGGGGCCATGTCCAGACACACACATCTTCTCTTTAGAGGAGGGAGACACTCAAGTGAGCTTTCTGTGACTTTCACTGTAGACAAAATGTTTGAAACCAGGGGGGCAGAGATGGAAACAATTGACTGTCAGTCTCTGAATGTTGCCTGGTTGAGAGGCAATGCTGCAAACTTTGCTGTCCAGTCCAGAACACCTGGAAATACGGGATTCTGATTTCTTACAGCACACTGAATTTGATGCCACTTGTTACCTGACCATTTGTAGCGTTAATGACAAAATCTTTCTTCTGCTGCTTTCTAAACACAGCCCGTTTGTCCTGCAGCGCAGAATTTCCAGGAGGGTGAGCAGAGGAGCTGTGTGAGGGAGGAGCAGCGGGCTGGTGCCTCTGGAAGGAGTTGGCTGTGCTGCCCATCCCGGAGCAGGAGTGCCACACGTGCAGCCATTCCCTCCGGGAACACCCAGCACCTGCGGCAGGGACACCGCAGAGGTGGCAGATGTGCAGCAACTCTGGGGCCTATAAAAACACCAGTTACTGTGCAAACACTGCAGCTGAAGAAGGGCTGCTGCTCTCCGGAGTGTTCTTGAACAAACCTCTCTGGGGGTTGTGCTGTGGGAGCGTGGCTGAGGCTGGGACTCGCAGAACTGCAGAGATTCCCGGCATGAAGGATCTCTTCACAGCCAGCACAGAACTGTAACATCCTGGAATGGCCTGGGTTGGAAGGGACCTTACAACCCATCTTATTCCACCTTCTGCCATGGCAGGGACACCTCCCACTGTCCCAGGTTGCTCCAAGCCCTGTCCAGCCTGGCCTTGGGCACTGCCAGGGATCCAGGGGCAGCCACAGCTTCTCTGGGCACCCTGTGCCAGGGCCTCAGCACCCTCACAGAAAGCATTTCTTCCCCATATCCAATCTAAACCCACTTTCCGTCAGACTGAAACCACTCTCCCTTGTTCTGTCTCTCCAGGTCCCTGTAAAAAGTTTTTCCGTCTTTCTTGGGGGCTCCTTGCAGGTACTGGAATGCTGCAATGGACTTTCTGTGCACCTAAGACAGCTGGACAGAGCTGTACTGCTGAACCCTTAAGGCTACTGGAATCCTGGAAAACTGGGAGAAGTAGAAAATAAACCTTAAGCTAGAGAAGCAAGCAGAAAACTAATTTCTTTGTGTGCTTTTTTTTTCTTTCACCAGAAAGGAAATGCTTCCTGAAGCATTCAAACATTTGCTCTGCCTACATTTTAACCCTTTTTTCCAGGCCTTTTTTCCTGATCTCTGAAAGTATTCTTTCAAAGTAGAATCCAGGCTAATGAAAGGAGAGGAACTCTATAAATTATTGAATAATGGGAAGTCAAAATAATGGCCACGATGTGAGTCTGATTCAGAAATAAACAGGCAATAGAAAGTTAGTGCTGGAAAGCACTTCTCAATACTCTGGGAACGTTAAACAGCTCAGCTCTCAGTAGAACTTTCCTCTGTTGTGTCTCAGCTGATGAACATCCTCCTGCAGGCCCTACTGAGTGTACGTCCTGCCTTGCCTTTTTCACCACTCTATCAGAGACAATAAATCATGTTCAGGTTGTCAAGCCATTTCTATTGTAAACCTCCCATGTCCTCACAAAATCACAGAAGGAAAAAAAAAACCCAGAAAAATAAACCAAAACCAAAAGGACAACCCAGTGCAGAGGCTAATAACTGAAAAATCAAAAAGGGAAAATGAAATGAAGATGTGAAAGTGAAAACCACAGAGTTACTTAGGGAGGAGAGGGTGAAGGCAGGTGTTCAAAGGGTAACACTGCTCAGCAGAAACAGGAGTTATTTCTAGAAAAAACACCCTCCAACCATTAACAGCCCTGGTCACAGTGGTGTGGCGGCAGAGGCAGCGAGTCGGGAGGTTAAATGGTGAATAGCACTGAGCTCTTGCTGCACTCTGCATGTGAGACAGGGATTCCTGGCAGGAGTCCCTACGGGTAGGATTTTAATTCCACTGGAGCAGCAAGAGCAGCCCTTTGTAACCCCTGCTGCTGCTCTGCCCAGTGTCAAGGCTCCTGACCCCACGTGTGAACTGAACTCCACTGGGGTCACGTCTGCCGGGGTGAAATGGCCGGACTTGACCCCAGAGGTCTTTTCCAGCCTCAGTGATCCTATGAATCTATTGCAAGGCAGAGGCCTCTGGGACCTGCTGCACTGAAACGACTCTTAAAAATGTGTGACTTTTGTGTATCTCACCAAGTGCCATCCTGGGAGTGAGGCTTTGGCAAACTCGGGGACACCGTGCAGGCTCCTGCAGCCCCTTTCACCGCACAGACAATCCCTTCACAATTCACACAAGTCAGAGTGCTGATCAAACCCGTCATGATTTGAAAATGTGCCTCTGCCGGCGGCAGTGGGAGGATTGCTGGGGGGCACTGCTGGTTCCCTGTGTTCCCGCAGCCTTGGAAATAAAGGGTGCTGGCTACTAAAGGGGGGCGCTGGGAGCCACCCTGGGCTGCTGAGGGGACCCCTGAGGCGGCCAGGCTCGGGCAGGAAGCCTCACTACAGCCTGGATTTACTTCTCATTCAAATCACCGAGAGCCAAACTCCTCCTCGTTCTGATCAGAAGCCAATTTTTTTTTTCTATGTGGTCTTAACTGTTTCTTGCTCACGCTTAACTAGATTTTAAAGCCACGTTTCAGCATAAATTGAAGTGCTGTGGATATTTTTCCTGTTTTTCCTTTTTCCGAGTAGAGGATATGGGGCAGCATGGAGGGCACAGAGCTGCAGGCTCTTGGGGGAGCAAATTGTTCCCCTTTCCCACTGAGCTCTGCTGGGTCCTGGGGCCTCCCTGCCGCCTGTGCCATCTCACTTTAGCATCTTGTAAAACGCTTCAAAACAACATCCAGCGGCTCAGGAAACAGATCCAGCACATAAAAAGCAGGTCACCTCTCAGGAGCACGTGCAAGCCACCTTCTAAACTTAGAGGATGTGTTAGTGGTTT
Source organism: Pomatostomus ruficeps (assembly GCA_013400735.1). Lineage (NCBI taxonomy): Eukaryota > Metazoa > Chordata > Aves > Passeriformes > Timaliidae > Pomatostomus > Pomatostomus ruficeps. The sequence goes on from VYZT01046368.1 coordinate 17,325, forward strand.
GTTTGTGTTACAGAGGGGTTGTTTTCGTAAGTAAGAGCTGATCCTGACCTGGAACTGCGTTAGAACAAAGGAGGTCCCTGCCGTGAGGGGACAAGGATTTGCTCTGTTTGCAGAGGGACAAATCCTGCAGCCACCAAGTGCTGCCACCGTGTCCTGCAGGTTCGCTGCTCTGCAGCTGCGGGCACACCCGAACAGCAGCTTCTGCTCCCCTCTCCCCTTCTCCTCCCCAGCTCATCCGAACTGCTCTGCATTTCAGGTGCATTCTGCAAAGGTCCTGTTTTTATGTGAAACATTTACCTTGTCTTGGGCTTGGCCACTTTATTTACGAAGGCAGAGCAGAGCAGTAGTTTGGAGATAAAACAGAATTAGAGATTACTCCAGAAATTCATTTACATAGCTCTCTTCTGTAATTCTAATATCACTACATAGGCCATCATCAGCTGGTAAGAATACACTCATCTATTACCAGTGAAGAAACTCGTTTGTGCAAGGATTTTGGTTTAAGAAGCTTTTCAGAGGAGCATAGTGTTGGCTCAGCAGGTTTGCTGAGCCACTGAAAGCAGTTAAATGGAGATTTCTAGCTTTTTTCTTTTTCCTGCTCTTCTACTGCGCAATTAAGCTCTTACTCTTGTTAGTGTTTATATTTCCTGAATGTGGGAGCGATATAAAATATATTGAAGTAGAACCTGAGGAGTTGGGAATGTAACGTAAGTGTGGATTTATTTCTAAAAAGAGAAAAAAAAAACTGGCAGAAGTTAGTTGCAGTCCCTTTGAGAAAGCAGAGCTTTGCACTGGTGTTTGTTTCCACAGCCTTGGAGAGCTCACAGGGTGTGGCTGACAGACACAGGGACAAAGTCTCACCTCCTGGTCAAAACCAGCCCAGACCCCGGAGAATTTTGGAGGACGAAGTGCAGAGGCTGCAGAGCTGCAGGAATGCAGGGACAGGCTCTGTCCTGACAAGTGCAGACACAGCTCCCGCTGCCTTTGGCTCCATCTGTCAGAGCTGAACGAGGTCCAAAGTGCTGGTGTAAGGCTGCCCCAGCACCAGTGCAGACCTGCCTGGCACAGGGTTATGCTAAAGCTCTTCTGTCCTCAGGAACTGGGGGAAAATGGGGGAGAGTTAACCAGCCTTAGAATAATTCCATGTTTTGGATAACTGTTAAATGTTCCTAGCGTTTCCTGGGTGGAATAGCTGGTGTGTTAAATCACAAGACAGCAGAACACAGCAGGGGCTGAAATTTAAACGAGTTCAGAGGAAGTACCGTGCACACAGACTCTGCTCCTGGCCCCAGGAAGAGAGGGAGGGACAGATTCCATGGGTTGGCCTAATCAGGGCTGAGACATTTGTGGTGACAGATCCATCAACGAATGGGAACATTCAGCATAACAATGTGCGCGCTGGGGGGATGTGAGGGGACAAATGGTGGGAAGCAGATGTGTGCTTTCCTCCTGCAGTCGGACAGGAGCTGGAAGGACCCCTGCTCTAACCAAAAATGTGTTCCCAATGTGCTTAAACTGACTGGCTTGTCATTGTTTTTGATCCTCACATCCAAAAAGCTTTGTTTTTGTGAGTGTTTTTAAACCTCACATCCAAACAGTGGGAAGGGGAAGCTGTTTCTTGTTTTGATGATCACCCTCTCTTACAGTCCCGCTGAGAGGTTTCAGTGTGTAGGAAGTGTAAGGAGGACAAGGCAATGGGAGATGGGGAGGAAAGGGGAGAAATGGGATCTTTAGGAACAGGAGGGAATGGAGAAGGCTGGAGCAGGAGGATGCTAAAGCAAATGGAGTAATGAGAATACAAGAAATTATTTCCAGAAAACAGAGATATGAGGAATCCCTTCTGATCACTAGTGAGAAGGCTTGCTTCAGCTTTTTAAGGCTGGATTTGTACCCCTACAATGGCACACATTTTCCTCAAAAGAGCCCTGAAAGGGGGGGAATTTTACTTCTAAGCTTCCTCTCCAAGTGTACCTCAAAATAAGCAATGAGTATAAAATCAGTACTAAAAGGAAATCTGATTTTGTGAATGTCCAGCTCCATTTTTTTTTTTTTTAGTTAACAGAATTGTGTATGGACACATTGGATCCTGGTCTACAAAAGGATCAGAATACAGAGCAACGCTTGCGTTGTCTGAGTGGCAAAGGTAGAGTTTGGCTTTACTTTTCCAAGCCCTTCAGGAGCAACTTTCCTCATGTAAGTGTTAGCAAAGAAATAATCCATGCATGCTTATTGCTTCTTTCATGCTTGTATGATTTTAATGATAATTAAATAGTACATGTCTGAGGTCCAAAGGCAAAGCAGAGTCAAGTGTGCCTGACTCACTTCTTCTCTCTGAACAAAAATGGGAAACATCAAACCTCTGTGTGAGGCTGTCTGATGTTCTGGAAGGCTCACAGCATTACCTTGATCTTCTCATGTAGATATCCTTAGGTAGATATCTGATATTTGCTGAATTTTCTAGTAATTGGCTACAAGAAGGGGAAAAGATGTGTTCTCTTGTGCACAGAGGGAATTTCTTGATGGCCTGAAATGTGCAACAGGGCTTTCCTTATCTGTAAAAAATTGATTGAAGCAGGTGAAAACCTGAGATTTGCCTTTTCTCATAACACGGGTCAGTGAAACAGGGAGGCAGGAAAACTGATGTAAGCAGCATAAAAGAATCTCTTTTAACCCAACATTTCCTTGGTATTTGTGAGCCCCTCTCAAAATGTTTCTTTACTCCTGTTTGTGTGTGTCCCTGTGCAAATGCAGCTGCTCTGGCACTGAGTGCTGGTGAAGATGGATCAGGACTAAATAATGAAATAATCTGTGAGAAAAACAGGTTTCAGTAGGGATGCCACCTTCTTGTGTGTGCTCGTCAAGCTGAGCACTGGAAGCACTTCAGCACAAGCCACAGAATAATAACACTTGTTCAGATGTTTTGAAATATAGATTATTGATTATTTTTGTTTCCTAGCTTTGTCTATTTGGGATCATGCTGCTCCATGTGTCCTTTCATCTGTCCCTTATCATCATTTGTAGAGCCAAGTGTAGAGATCTCAAAGGTAGGACACACCAGTCATTTCTGTTCTGAGCAGGGAAAAATACCCAGCCTGGTGCTGCATTAAAGAATGCAGTAGGAGCTCAACGTGTGCATCAAAGAACCCACAGAAGAAAGCCCCAGATTTACCTCTCACTTAAAGTTTCTCTGTCAGTTTTCAGTCAGTCATCAGAGAGGGATGAACTCATGATGCACAATTGTGATAAAAACATTGAAAATAATTCAGTCACCAACCAGGCTGCTGGAAAACCAGGCTTCAGCAGCTGCTGTTTCCAGGGATGAATTTTAGCTGGAACTGTGGTCAGTTCTGCATTTCTTCCAGCAGCTGAGGTTGGGTGATGTGACTGTAGGACCCTAGTGTGACAGGGAAGTGTTGCTCTCCCTCTTCCCCATCCCCCCTGTGGCTTCTCAAATCATTATAAATGGGTTTTCTCTCTATAATGTATATTGATAAGGAGTACCTGAGAGTTGTGACCTTATTTTCCTTCCTGCTTTTTTTCCCATTTGGAAGCAAGTACTTTTTGTTTGTTTACAAACTGCTGGATTCCGTTTTCTCGTGTTATACAGAAGATGGTAAATCCAACTGGACACTTACTTTCAGTTAACCACAAGTTTTTCACCAGGCAAGCATATAACATTTGAAATACTCCTTCCTTCCCCATACTGAACCAAAATTCTCTGTATTTAAAATTGCATTTAGTTGCATTTTCTTGAGAGACATCTTGTTGGCAGCTCATACATTAAAAAAAGGGAAACATTTATTAATTGCAATTGATCTGCGGTACAACTAATCTGCAAAGCAAGTAACTTTTGGTTGCAATGAAGCGATCTCAGTTATAAAAGATGACCTTTCTAAGAGCAAGATATTTTCAGGTCCAAGTCACGTGTAGTTTTACAAGACAAAACACAAAGTATGCTTTTGAAATAATGAATTTTTAGATAGCATCAGTGACTCATCCAGAGAAACTGATTGGAAAGTCTGCAAGAGGAGGTGCAAACCCTTGCAATAATCCTCTGTGGATCCCAGGGCTAATCAGTGTGAGAAAGAGATGATTGTGCCAGAAGCCTTCAGTTCAGAGAAGAGACAACTTGGAATGCAGGAGAGGTTATAAAACTATTAGTGAGATGAGATAAAGAGTGGCTGTTCAGCAGCTCCTCTCATACAGAGCTCTGGAGGCATTGCCCAAGCCTGAGGAGTGAGCACGTGCCCGTGGTGAAATACAGGGTGAACTTGGGGACCTCATTTCCAAAGGGTATCAGAGTCTCCTTGCTCTGAGGGAGTGAAGTGTTCCAGGGAACAGAAATGTGCTGAGGACACAGCTGGCTTTGAGCGTGGTTTTGCTGTGCAGAAGGACTGCTGGACATTTGAACCACAGTAAACACAGTGGGACTTCAAGTAGGTGCCACATAGCAGGGGTGTGAGCATCCATGTCCCTGTGCCACCGACAGATTCCGTGGTCAGGGGTGGGCACTGTGGCCAGGCTGAGGGTGACACGGACGATCACTGTGCCTGGCAGGGGAACTGCAGAATCTTTACTGATCTGGTAAATGGGCTCGAGTAACAGCCCAGCTCCCTTCAAAGCTGCACTGAGGATCCTGGGGCAGTAAGCTGTATAAACACAGGAGGCAAAGAATGTTCTCTGCCACGTGTCCCGAGGTGGGAAGCAGGCACACCTCGCTGGAAGTGGCACAAGGGGCACTTGGGGCAGCACAGGAGCAGGCCTGGGATTGCCATCAGCACACTTTGCCTGCAGGGTTCCTGCTCTGGGGCTGATAAGGACAGGAACTGCATGACAGAGTTCATTTGTGCAGGGAAAAAGGGTGGAGCAAGATAATTGGGAAATGCTGGCCTGGACAAGTGTCTGTGGTAGGAACCAAGAGGAAATCTCTGCTTTGCCCCTTTCCTGGCAGCAGCAGCGGCACTGCTGCCCTGACTCACTTGTAGGGATCCATGACTGGGACATTTTTTACCCCTGACTTGACTCGTGCAAGATCCCTGGAAACAGCAAAATTAGCACATGACCATGGTATTTTGGGCCTTCTATGCTTATTGAAGCAAAGATTGACTCAGTTTCCAGCTGGGCTCTCGAGGGATTCTGGTAGGACAGAGCTGCTGTAGCACTTCCCTGTCTGAGTCTCCTTACCCTGACTGAAGTGCTCAGGCACACAAGAAGGAAGCTCTTTTTTTTCTTCTTGGCAGAAGTTGCTGGCTTATATTTAAAAGAACCATTCTGGAGCTTGGAATTTTAATTATTTTGAATCAACTTTTGATTATATTGTTGCTATTAAATAAAGTAGTCATCATCTGGAAAAGACCTTTAACTGGCTGGGAGTAATCCTGCTGGACAATGTGTTTATTTATTTCAGTTTCAATGTGTTGCTGTTAGGCTTTGGGTTTCTTTTCCTGAAGAAACACGGAGAGGAAGGACATATAAATCAAAAATTTACTCTGAACTAATTGCCTCATTCTGAAGAGCATAAAACATTTTCACTATAAAATTCCAGCATAGAAAGATCATTAACATTAAAGATAAAATGCAATGCTGTTTGTTGAACATCAGATGGAAGCTTCTTGTTGCATGATATTTTACTTTTCTTGTTTCACAGCTAAAACAGGCCTGTTGTGGGTAGCAGCACTATGGCCATGAGTGGTGGTGGGCTGCACCCAGTTTGAGTGAAGTTTTTTTTTCTGCATGGTGAAAAAGGGTATCCTCACCCAGAAAAAAAAAAATTAGGCCTAATGGGAATTTTATTAACCATCAGTTTTTGCCTGGAAAAGAATACAAGAGCTAAGAAAATTTGACAAGGGACATTTGATTGTAATTGGAAGATAGGACAGCAAAATGGTCACTCCTATTACGGCAGACAGTTACAAATATTTTTTTTATCACCCTGTGTTGAATTGAACATCCTCAGATCCATGACAAATGCACAGTTGGAAATGCGGGGTGACAGGCTGACAATTCTCTTCCACTCATGGTTAATTTTATTCTAGGAATGTGGCTGAAGACCTTTCAGGGACTGTGCAGCATCACTGTTCCTCAACAAAAAGCAGCATTTCTGCCATGCTGGAGACTTCAAACAGCCACAGAAACTGCCAATCCACCTGCTCAGCAGTGTCCTGACATGGTAATAATAGTGAATAATAAATGCTTCTGCCTTCTTCATCACATTACCAAACCTTTCTTCTCCAGGTAAGTTTACAAAATCCTAAATCATCCTGTGCCCAGACTGGCCATAAAAATACCTTACACAGGTTACAACAGAACCCTTTGTGTTGTGTCATCCTAGGCCTTGATTTTTCCTCCTGTTTGCCTTGGATTTCCCAGTAGTTTGTATTTATTTGTAAGTGAATTCCAACTGTACCCCTAACAAAAACTCACTGGTGTAAAGGATATATAAGGTTCTGGTCATCACATTTCCTTAAATTTGTGAAGTTTACCTGTATGAGAAGTGTGTCTAATAAAAAAAAATCCTAGGAATGTATAAAACTTGTCATTGTAAAGTTTGAGGAGCTGAGCAAGTTTGTTGGCCACTGGGTTGATCAGTGATCTTCTGGGGCAACAGCTTTTGGTTTCTTTTCCCAGCTTTGATGTTGAGGAACTTGGTTATAGTTTGAATTTCAGCTTTGTTAAGTGCTTTCAAACTTAATAGTCAGGTGTTATTTGTGGCTGCAGCCGTTACAAGGCAGATACTTTCCAAACACTGAGGAAATTCCTAATTCAAGTGATAAAGGAGCTCTACAGGGAAAAAAATACAATTAAGCCAGAGCTAAGTAATACAGGTAACACAGCAAGGAAAGGTTGTAAGAGAATTGCCTGTGGGAGGGGAGCAGGGCTGGTGCCTGGATATACACAGGAATGGATCATTCATGGCAAGTCACTGCTGGAGAGAACACAGGGCTCCCTTCCCCAGTGGAAACTCTCTCTAATTCTGTCAGGCCCTGTGTGACCTGTAATTATGGCCCTGTGCTCTTTTATTAATTTACACTCCTGCTTTGCTTTGCTTTGCTTGTGTCCAGGCACATCCATCTTATGATGCAAATTCACCAGCAGCAGGAAGGCCAAGTTCCAAGCAAGTGTTCCCAAGTGAGTTTTGGTCATACCTGTTACAATCACAAGTCAGGGGGAAAAAAACAAAACATGCATTAAAGCCATTAATTTAACATGTTAGTACAGATCCAGATTCATTAATAAAATACAAACTTGCTGATGACCAAACCAGTGCCAACTGAGGTCTCAGTTACCTGTGTGAGAGGTTTATTTCTTCTTGCTTGTACCTCTCTCCTGGAATGACTTCCCATGGAGTAAAATTGCCAGAATAAGCATGGCTCTAATACAAACCTGCATCAAACCAGCTGAAGTTTATATGTATAGATCACTTGGCTATTTCCAAAGAAAATAAACATGATGTTGGCCTTAATGTGTTCAGCAGCTTTGTTTCTTAAGAAAGGTGAAGAAAATGGTGTCTTTGGACACTTCTTTTCATAGGATTGCAACTGATGTACTACAAATTGTGAATATTTTGCCTTAAAATACCATTTCCTTTGTAAGTTAACTCCTGTCTCTGTGTCTGTAATTGTGAGAAACATCCCACAGAATCCCAGAGTGGTTTGGGTTGGAAGAGTCCTTCAAGATGATCCAGTTCCAACCATGTTTATCTGCAAATGAACATCACACCTTCCATTTGTCTTTGTGGCACACTCTGATTTCACCGTGTCTGTATGGGGAGAAAGCACACGGTACACGACAGGGAGCCAGGGAGCAGCAGGCACCATGAGAAACGATGGCCCTGCATCTCCTGTTTCAGACCTGTTACAACAATGTCCCTCTCTTCCCCTCTGGCAACAAGTTCCAGGAATGTGTTATCTGTTGTTATTTTTAACCGTTTATAGCTGGAATTGATGCCTCCTTGTTCCCTATGCAGGGAGTTGGTGAGTTTAATGTTGATCAGATCTGTTCCCTGATCCAAACTTAACCAAACTTAATCCTTACTGGCTCTGGCGGAGTTGGTTCAGCTGGTAGCCCTTTAAATATCTTTCTAGACATTTCTCGCTCTGCTGTAGCTGGTGAAATAGGAATAACCCTGCTGCCAGGAGCAGGGGGCGGCCATGGAAGCTGTTCCGGGGTGCGGGCAGGCGCTCCGGCCGAAGTGCCCTGGGCATTCCGCAGCGAGCGAGGGTCAATAAAGAGCTGCAGGGCCGATCCATGGCTTTGGTGCTTCCCTTCCCCGCTGTGCCCGCACCGAGCCGAACCGGGGGCCGGGCAGGGCTCCCACCCCGGACCTCTCGGAGCTGCTGCATTTCGAGCTGTTGTCACTCTCCGGCTCCTTCCCATTCCCAACCCCCTGCTCCTGCCGTTCCCTCCGTGTCCGTGGGCCAAGGGCCGCTTCCTTGGCCGCCCCCCGCTCGCACCGATAATTAAACGACTTTTCCGTCGTAAACCAGAAACGGGGCGAGTGCCAGGAAGGCGTGAAACTTTTCCGCCGTGACTTTGGCCGTCACCGCCCCCCTGCCCGGTCACTCCCCGTCCCCTCCCTCCGTCCCGATCTCTCCAGTGCGCCCGACGGCGGCTCTGGCTGTCGCTGCGCCCTCCTCCCCCTCTCCCCCCAAAAACCCAAAAAGCGCGATCCCGCTTTGATCTCGCCTTCAGAAAAGTTCACTTTATTTACAAGGGGGGCGCCGGGGGTTCCCCCCTGTTTATACACACACGTTTGTAAAATTAGCCAACCCCCCTGACAAAAACGCAAAGGAATGGCTGAGAAATAAATAAACCTCTCCCACCCTCCGAGGCGGAAAGGCTCCAAGCCAGTGGGATTCTGCTCCCCCGGCCCGGCGCTCAGGCGATCCTGCTGCAGAACTCGTCGAAGTCCCTCTCCATGAAGAGCTCGCTCTCGATCACATCGTCCTCCGAGGGGAAGTACTGCTGGCTCTCCTCCTGCGGGGAACCCGCGGCCGCACCGACCCCGGCCCCGGCCTCTACGCCGGCCCGAGCGGGCGGGGAGCGGGCGGCGGGTCCGGGCTCCCCCGCGCATTCCATCAGCGCCCCGCGGGCGTTCTCGAGCACCCCCAGGTACGAGTCCATGTCCAGCGGGTCCATCTCGCAGTCCGACCCGCCGCTCTCGGTGCCCACCGAGTCCGAGCGCAGGTGCATGAGCTGGTACTTCTCCCGCATCAGGAACTGGTTGGTGTTGCGGGGCGCCCGCATGCCCGGCGCCCGCCGGCCCAGCACGTTGACGGGCCGCAGGGAGAGCAGCACCCGCGGCCGCGCCGGGCGGTGGCAGCGGCGGAAGGCGCGGCAGTGCTGCTGCTGCAGCTGCTGGTGCTGGTAGTGCTGGAAGTGGCTATGCGTGCGGCTGCCCAGCAGCTTCCGCGCCCCGCCGGGGACCCTCCCGCGCCGCCCGGGCGGCCAACGGGACCGGCTGC
>VYZT01046370.1:0-10926 GCA_013400735.1 Pomatostomus ruficeps
TTTAGTATAATACAAACAAATAGTAATATTAAATTCTGAAATAACAGCAGAAATAATTCCCCTTTCATACCCTTTCTCTTTTTTCTTTATTCTTTTGTGAAACTTTTTAATAGCAGAAGTGAAATCTATGATGGTTTTAGATTGAAATCTATTTCATTTTTTTTCTGCCTAACATTTGGAACTGTCTACAGTTTTAAATTTTCCAGGAGTATAACATTTTGAAATGTATTATTGGACTTTATAACAGTGCCTGCAAGTATACCTGGAGTATAACAATTTCCAAAAAGAAGAGAGTAAGGGAAGATAGAGAAGGAAGTTGGGGGGGGAGGGAGGAGGAAAAGACGCAGATTATTCCCACAGACAAAAACGATGAAATGCTACTCATTCTATTTTGATACACTAAGAAAAAAGAAGAGGATAAAAGTTTAAAAACAAAAAATGTTTAGCTTCAGACCTTATTAATTCATCTTAAACCTTGAAAAAATCTTATTTATTTAAGTATGTATCTCCAGTTCACAATCAGAACTGATTAATCAATATTTTTTTTAATTTATTTTTAAATTTACTGCTAATAGACAATATGAGATACTTGTAAGGATTTCCAAAGACACTAAAGAATTTTCCCATCCAAATGCCAGGCAACTCAAAGAGATGTGTGGGACCTTCACAAGTTGGCCAAACACATGCCACTGACAGGCTGCCAGCAGACCTTTGGTGCAAAGCTAATCACCCAGAAAAGACCAGGAGGGCAGACTAGGCTCATGCAGCTATTGATCTACAGCCAGCAACTTGTGTGTTCGACAGGGTTCTCTGCAGCTAAAAAAGCCACAATCAGAGCATATAAGTAGATATTTAGACTAAGGCATTGTCCCCAACATTAACAAGGTTGTATTAAGGTTAAATTCAAATTGTCACCATCACCACCCTTTGCTGTTTTAGCAAGTCCTGTGTAAGTCCCTCGATAATCAGGTGCTGGGCAGATAAGGTGGTGTTCAAAGTCACAACCTACAGTTACAAATTGAAAGGATAAATCTCTGAGAAAAGATCTGACCATAATTATATGTAATGTATAATGGGCTTTCTGCAATGAATATAAGAAATTTTGAAGACTGGATAAACGAGGGAAATGACAGTGTGGGGGACAATATATCATCTCAAGCACTACGAGGTCTTCTGTGATTTGAAGTGATTGTGAATGAGGTGTCCCTGATATGTTTTGTCTCTTTTAGTTTTAAATCCGTGCTTGCTCCCACTGTTAAGCAAAAGCAAATGCTGATGTTTGCAGTGCAGGGTGTCCTCACATAATGTAAAGGGTAACTGAGGTAAGCCACTACTGGGACACGATTTATTTGTTGAAAATTTCTCAGCTGCAGTGCTTGTTTTAAATGTGTGTCTTACTCCTTTCACCTCAGTGCAGACTGAATGTTCATCAATGTACTTCTTATTGATCTTGTGCTCATACACCAAAGCAAAGCACTGTATTATCACAGATCTTTGTCTTGCCTTTACTATGATTATAACACACTTTGCAAAGTCCATGTCTCATAAGAGGCTGTAATGCTTTAAGGCATTGTAATGGTCAGGGAAATCATATATACAAAGCACTCAGGAGTTGTGGAATTGAGAGCATTCACAAATAACTAAGCTTAAAAATACATTTTGGATGTTACAAGAAACCCTCTTTGCATCATGTTATTTCTTTCTCTGAATAAAGGTAATAAAAATTCAGATCTGTTTAAGTAAAGCACATTTCTAATATCATAGTCCACTGAGCTCCATAACACCATCGTGTTTTGATTTCTCATGTTCCACATTTAGTAATTACCCAGTTTGTTCTGGTGGGTAATAGAAATAGTATTTATGGGTTAGAAAGGCTGCAAACAGCTCCTGTCCTTGAGAAGCCATTCTGTACTTGTATTCCTCATGCACTATGCTCTATCATATTCAAGAAGCTGCTCACAGGTACAATAGCTTCAATTGTAGCTTCAATTCCAGAGGTAAAAAGCTTTCCTTTTTCAAACAGAAAATGCATTATACCTATGTATGACCGAATAACTTCCAGAAAACATTTAGCTGAGCAGTTCTGGGTCATGAGTGCACAGCCACATCCTCAGTATTGGACAAAGATATAAGAGATGCTTAAAGGATTGGGAAAACGGGTATAGGGACAGTTGCCTGTAGGGTTTAAGTATAACAGTGGTTGTTACAGGAAAATAAATCAGATAATGGTTCCAAAAGAGATTGTGTCTATCTGTGTGGCACCACCGCAAAGAGGCATTTAAAATATTTGGCCTAGCAGGCTGCCTCCTGCCAAGGAATAAAATTGTTCAGTCAAGATCTCACATCTCTGGAAACCTTGGCTATTTCACCTTTCTCATTTTTTCCTCAATCCAGATACTCTCTTGACATGTTGCTAAACCTTTATTTTCCTTGATTTGGGGTGAAAGGAAATCAAACCTAGAAGGAGCAAGATATTGCTCAAGAATATAAGAATATTAGGAGACAGAGTGGCAGAAGGAAGAAAGATGAATAGTAGCAAATTGAGTAGATAAACGGTAAGTGCAACATAGCTGATGAATCATGGTGCGAAAATATTTGTAACTTGATACCTATGAGAAAAGAGAGGTATTCCTCATTACCTCATCTCTCTAGCACAGTGTTAGGATGCTGTCTTTGCAGTAGACTGAATATTTTTAGGGAATTTATGAGCTGGATCATATGTTTTTAATGAAAAGATATATGAATAAGATGTAATTGATCTACACATTCTTCTGAAAATGTGCTTTTCTTTCTGTTGTATGGTCTCTGCTCCTCCTTTTCAATCAGACAAAGCTCTTCTGTGACAGGTTAACATTCAGTGGATAGAGGTTTGGATAAGTCATGCCCTCTGCATTTTGGCATACCAGAGAGAGGGTAATGCTAAAACCCCAAAAAGTGTCTTGACTTTGTTTTTTCAGGAATTCTTGCTATTACATTTTGTTGTTTTGAGAAGCTATTGCTTTCTGAGGTCGGCAAAACTGCCCGGGATTCTGCGGGACAATCTTTATCCAGTGCCTTGGTCAGATAAGCGTCTCGGCACTCGGAGGAACGCTATCTCTTTTGCTTATCTATATACCTAGGTTTTGCCTCCGCAGTGACAGGCAGAGCACCCGTTGTTAATAAAGCAGGTAGAAGCAAAGAAGAGAGAACAGACCCCTGATAGCAGTACCCAGACTTTTATTGTTTCTTCAAGATATGGGCTATCAGAGAGACCCTAATGGGATAGTTACACAGGATTTTATAGGGAAAGGGAAGGGGTGGTCATAAGGTGAGGGTCCAGGTTCTTACCAAATCATAGATTGACATGGGATGACAGTTTTCCAATGAGTTCTGGGCAAAGGTGGAACATATTAGCATTAACCTATGAACATTACAGAAAGGTAGAAGTTTCTGGCAATTGCTGAATAGTAATACAGTGTGATGAATATTAAAATAACGGAGGTGGAACAAAATCTATGATTGACAGGGTTAAAACGTGACAGCTAGGGGATTTCCCCTAGCTCACTGCCACAAGAAGCCCCAAGGACTGCAGGTACTTCTATAAATGGGAAATATCCCCAAAATACACCCTTTGTTTTCATTGTACAAAGTGAGAAATCTCTATAGAAAATCAAATCATGTAAATTGCTTTCACAAAGACATACCCTGATGGGGACACAGCCACTACTTCCCATCCAGTAGATCCATGGGTCTATCCAGAATCCTGGATAGACTCCTCAGAACACAAATGCATGAGTTTTTGTTTAAAAAAAGTATTGGAACTGAGTGTTTTGCACTTCTGATATTACTGAAAACTCCTTTCAGAAAGCTACTTATAAAACAGGCAAGGTCAGATAAGCCCAAAGCAAGTAGCTGAATACCCCAGCTGTAGAAGTCCTGAGGCCATCCCTTATACAGAAAGTTCCATTAAAATACAGATTATATCAGAGAAGAGATGTAGCTTTGTACTTTAAAACCTGCCTATTGTGCAAAAGGCATTAGGATTATATCAGTCTAGCTGAGGGTTTTACGGCAATTTAGATGATGGCAAATTATTAATGTAGAAGTACCTGTTTTATCAAGAATATCACTTTGCTTTTTTGTCTGATTTTCATTATGTACCATATGTACAGCAGTTGATCAAAGGCTGTGAAGGCATTATCTCTTGTCTCACTTATCATTTCTGAGAACAGATGAGAAGGAGGAGAAAGGAGGGACAGAAGACGATGATCAGAAATAGAAAAGTTTCAAAGTAGATCAAATAAGACTGTCCGTAATAGTTTCCCTTTAATGAAAAGCATCATTAATCAGTTGTAATGGTGACTAAGAGTGTTGGTAAAACAGTAAATAAGCCGAAGAAAGCAGTCTCCAAGAATAAATGCATACTGCACTGCAGCAGACATGCTTCTCATTAGTTTAACTTGGATGTCACTAGTTAATGGGGAAAGAGATTTAGCAATGTCCTACGAGATAACGCTGTAGTTTCTTCACCAGCCTCTCTCCAGGCACCTAACTGGTGTACCTGTGCAAAATGGCAACATTAGATATGCATTTATGAGTACTTTGTTGACTGTAACCAAAACCAAACTAAACAACCAAAAAACAACCAACCAAAAAACTACCAAAAACCCCCAAACAAAAAAAACACCCCGCAAAAAATGAGTAGGGCATTACAGGGAGCTCTGTTACTGCCTCTGCATAAAAAATTGCCTTGCTTGAAGCCCCGCCAGAAGGATTTACACTGCAGCACAGCCACGGAACAGCTGGGAGGCAAGCAGATCAATAGCATCAATGGTACTGGTGCAGTGCCTGCATGAGTCACAGCACCTATATCTGGCACACACTGGAGCAATACACACCACAGTCACTCCCTGCCTGCAGCAGCCTGCCCCTCCTCACCCCCAAAACCTGTGCACCTGGCTGCCTGGGTCCTCTCGCCAAGGGAAAGCTCTTGAGCCAGGGCTTTTCAAGCAGAGAAACTGGCTTAGCTTTCCAATAGTTCCTGTGGAAGTTCCTACCACAGCCTCCCCCACCCTTTTAGGCTGTCATACCCATGTAATGATGGTAAAAGCATTGTATCATCCTCCTGTGCTGTTTGCAGAGACCCCACAGAGCTGATAATAACCTGCCCTGTGGCTCCTGTGTGGGTCAGTGCAGTGGGCTGGAGCTGCAGCAGGAGACACACCAAGAGAGCAGAGTCAACACCTGGAAAAACGCCTAAGGCTAGACCAGGGACCAAAAAAATTTTAAAGCTGTACCAAGTTTGCTGCTGCCAAAGTCAAGAAACAGGACCAAGGGGAGTCATCCTACATCTCTATTTTACATCTGTCTTCCATATCTGAAACATCAAAAAAGCTCATATTAATTGCTAAGAAAATTATCTTTTAAACATTAATGAGAAGACTAAATGGAGACATTTTGCATTTATTTGAATATTAAAAAAAGAGATATGTTCTATCCAGATGAATCAGCAGTCTGAAAATTTAAGGTAGTGAAACAATAGTAACCCCCCAATATATTTTTTCACCCAAATACATGTGCTTTTTGAAAGGCACAAATAAGTTCTAGGAAGCATAAGAGGTTAACCCCCCTACCCACCCCAGATTGGTGAGCGCTGATAAATTAAACTTTTACTTAATTATTAAATGACTGGTTTTGCTCTATTATTAAACTCTTTCAGAGTTTTTTCACACATAGGAGAAGGATCATCCTAAGGAGGATTAAGACCTCAGATTTAGGTAATTCCTCTTGCTTTGCTTGTTGCTACTGGAACTTCAGTGAATTGACACCAACTCCTGAAATCACTACTTTGTGGATGTAAGGGAAGCAGGAAAAGACTTCAGCACACTAATTGGCAGGCATCAGCTAGAACCCTTTACTCCCTTCCTTTAACCACAGAATTTGCTTTTAGCAATACTGAAGCTGAAGGACCAAACGTGTATTGAGATCAAAACTTGGCATTAATGTATAAAGGAAAGAATATAGAAAAAGCACAAGCACACCCAGATACTCTCCCTAATGTATCCTCTCAGCTGTCAGAAATCTTAGTATCCTAAGCCAGTTATTGTATTTTCCTCTGTGTTTAACAGCCTTTAAGGATCTTTTTATTTACCATTAATTCCATGAATTGCCTTTCGCAGACACTTATACTTTTAACATCCACAGCATCCTGTGGCAAAAAGGCAAAAACTTCCCCAGACAGGCTCAAATTATGCAAGCCTTAGAAGACAGCTAGTGAAACTCTGAGAAACCATAAATAATTTTTTCTATGTTTGCTTTTTTTCCTGTCCCTTGCACAGGTTTGTAGTTTCCTTCATTACCTTGTTTTCCAAGTTTAGTCAAGTCAATGAAATCTATCCTTGCAAGAAGGCAGTCACCCTTGTTAGAAGGGCTGGATGCTCTTACATAATATTTGCCATTTCGGTATTTCCCTAGAGATGTCTAGGGAAAATGGGATTATCCAGTTGTATTATTATTGCTTTGCAACTTATTTCACTTTAATATTCCCTTTATTCCCTTCATATCTCTGTCTCTTTTTTTTTCTTTTTTCTTTTTTTTTTTTTCCCCTGTAAAGAAGATGAAAGTACAGGCTGAGAGATTTGGGGTGGTTCAGCCTGGAGAAGAGAAGGCTATGGGGAAACCTTAAAGCACATTTCAGTTCCTAAAGGGAGCCTACAAGGGAGCTGGAGAAGGACTTTTAGGGGAGCATGCAGTGATAGGAGAAGGGGGAATAGCTTCAAACTGAGAGAGGGCAGGTTTAGATAAATTATTGGGAACAAATTCTTTACTGTGAGGATGGTGAAGCACTGGAATGGATTTTCCAGAGAAGTTATGGATTCTCTATCCCTGGAAGTGTGTAAGTCCATGCTGGATGGGGCTTAGAGCAATTTGATCTAGTGGAAGGTGTCCCTGCCCATAACAGGGTTGGAACGAGATGAACTTTTTCTCTTCCAATCCAAACCATTCTAGATTTCTATGATTCTGTGAAAGTGAAAGGAGTAATTTTGTTATCCCAGACCTCTGCAGCTGCCTGCCCCACCTCTGGGTGCCTGTGTTTCAGCAGGGACCTTGTTGATGCAGCAAGAAGACACAAGCCTCAAACAGCCCACAAAGCCACAACATTTCTGTTCAGTGCTTTACATTAATAATCTTCAACAGCTCATTTTCAAATTACTCAGCTACTTTTTACAAACACTTTCAGATAAGAGCCAAAGAGGCAGTTCTAGCTGCCTTTACAGATATTTCTAATTACCCACCAAGTTTTCCTATGAGAACAAGCTGTGCTAGAACAGTGAAGTGGCTGAAATTCAGTCATTCCACGTGCCAAAGGAAAAATGTACCCTTTCACCTCCAACACTAGGAACAGTTGGTTTTCACAGAGAACACGCAAAAAGTCTTGTCCTGCTGATTTGGTTTACTAACAGTGGAACTAAAAATACTCTTTTTGGCCTGTCAGAACAGCTGATCTTTTAATTCACTTCAAAATCCAAGTGACTTGCACAAAAAATGCCTGTACACTGAATAAGTGAAGAAAATATCTGACTGAGCTGCAGCTGGAGAATATGGCTTGCTCCCACTGTCTTTTCCTGCACATTTGAAAAGAGAAGTCTACTGATATTTACAATGGGAACCATATTTTTACACTGTGCTAATGCTAAATGCATGTAGCAAATGAGAGCTTCTGCCTGCACACAGGGCAATTGCCAGCCTGTCAATATCTGCACTCAAAAACTAAGGTAAACTGCTTGCACCCAGATATCTGCCTTTATCTGGATGCATATTTTCTCTTATGTACTCTGGATTGAAACCCTGGAGAAACCTTTAACAACATGTCAAATAGGAGGAGTTATTACCCTGCTTTGAAAAGTCATTGCCCTACCTTGAACTTTTTAAACTCTTTTGTATCTTTGCCAGTGAGAGCTGGTAGTGACCCCAAACAATAACCCCAACTGCAAATCTTTACTAAGTAGCACAGACCTAAAGCCCGACAAACTGAGTTGGTAAGCACTCCAACAAGGGTCAGGAGCAGGGGAGTTACTAAAAGTATCATCTAAAGCATCAGAAGTGGTACTATTTCCATGCCATTTCATTCTAGGTCTTCCTGTTTTCTTCAGCTGTGCTATACACTGGACCAGCAGGCTGCTTTGAGAGCCATTAAGAAAGAGAGGAGTTAAAGCCCACAGTGTGAAACCCAAATTGCTGCAATAATAGCTGTTGACAAACACCATAGGGAAATGTCCCAGAAACCAGTTAACCAACAGCATGCAATCAACCAAATGTATGGATTTTGCTGTCAGAGGCTGGGACATAGCCATCCTTCCTATGCTTAATGCATGTTTGCACTTCAGTCAGGAGATCCTCCTCTTTCTGTCCATTTTTGGGCTGCTCCAGTATAGTCAGTAGCACATCAGAGTCTGTCAGGAAAGATCAGCCTGAACTGCAAAGCACCCAGCTCTATAGCATTCATCTCCATTTCGTTCTTCTAATAAAGCAGTTTTGTGTTTTGTTTAATTTGGTAGAATTAAAATCTAGCACTCTCATCTGCCAGAGATAGATCCCAAAGTGTAACATTTCCATTTAAACACTTTAAATGTGACGTACAGGCTTATCTAGATGCTTGCCTGCTTTTTTTTCTCCTTTTTATTTTTCTATTTTTTTTTTTTTTTCTATTTAGGAGAGGAATTCTTAGCTCTATCAGTCTATGGTAGCAGAGAGGAAGAGGCATAGTGCCAAAATATTTCAAATCAGATCACCATCATCAGCTCTGCTATCTCAGAAGGGGAAAAAATATTAATGTTGCCTGCAGGTGGGCAAAATTCAATGCTGCCAAGAAAAATGCAAGCAAAACTGCCTTTACCTCTAAGAAAAGTGTCTCCAGCTGCTGCATTATGGTACCAAACAAGTTCCACATGTCAGATGAGGAATGCAGTGTGGTGCTGAAAAAAAGAAATGGCAGGCACCATCTGTATTCTTATAAATGCAGCAGTTGCCTAGAGAGCTGCTGCCATTGAAAGAAGATTGCTTCTCTTCTCTTAATAAGGAACTTGACAAGACTGAAAAGGACTTGAAGGAGATGTCATTAGAGAAGTTTACATTCCACAGCATCTCCCAGCAAAGAGAATGCAGCACTGAAACATGTAGGTACTCACCATCCTGTGACTGCCAAAATTTTCCAGTAAATAGACCTAGTTCTTGAAGAGAAGGGCAGTAGGAAATCTATATATTTTTAAAGCAATATTAGGTACTGTTTTGTTTCACTTATAAAGACTTCAGAGCAAGTCTATTGGTAAATAAGGGGATCAAATGTATACTGGATAACCCTGTATGCAGCAGCCTTGAAATTTGTTCTGTGAAATCAGGAAAGTCTTGTTCTGCAGCTTGGCTGTCAGCACATATGAGATCTTCCAAAGCAAGGGCCACTTGTCTGTGTCCATGCTCCTCCAGCCGATAGGAGGTGGCGTGAGATGAAAGGAGAATTAAAAGGACTGGTAAGGAAATCTGCAGCAACCACAGGATGCAGCATTGTGCTTTGGTAGATATATTTGCTTGTGGATGTGAGGGAAGAGAGGGGAGCTGATGTCATGTTCAATGGACTCTGTGGCTTTCATCTGCCTGGGCTGCCTGCCTGGGGGCCACTGCCTGCTCCCCGCACAGCCTTCCATGAAAGAGAATGAACTTCTGCAGAGTAGCACGGAGGTGAATATGCCAAGAAGCTCATTAGCACAATGCTGGTGCATTGCTCATTGTTAAGATGCCAATTCCCATTTTCAGCCTGGAGGGTATGCAAAGGGCAGGTAAACAGTTAATGAGCGCAGTTCTTTGAATTGAGTCGCTGAATCTGTGCTGAACTTTTAAATCTTTTATAGCCGTGATATTTCAGAGTCCTAAAAATGAATCAGAACATCTGACAGGTATGCCATGAAGTTCCATATACACACTGTGCCAAGATTTAGCACTGAGAATTTACCTTCTGATATACTGACAAAGGAAAAATGTTTTATGCAGAGGTTTGTGGGCTGTTTTGCACCTAAAAGAAAATGGTAAAATTGAGCCTTTTACTGTTTCTTTTCTCACATAGAAAAATTCCATTGAAATACATGCAGTAGTTTGCCAGTATTACCACAAGCAAAAGGTTACCTCATCAATAACATAATGTTGGTGCTCAAAGGCTTAATATATACAATACTGACGAGGTGACGCTCAAGGTCAATATTGAAATATAGTCAGCAGTGTCCCAAATGTTAAACTAATCTCTATTCTTATATTGCCCAGTTCATCTCAAAGCCTTTCCCTCTCTGAACAAACTGGGAACAGTTAACCAGCCTGAGTGATAGCTGCAATTGAAATACAGTCCCTTTGCTGCATATATTTACCATCCTGCAGTAAAACTGCATAATTTTGTTGACTAGGAAATCAGAAAAAGAAGTAGCAATTTTTCTAAGGAAATTCTTATTTTCCAGAGCCAAGGAAAAGTGAGAACCATAGAACCAGAGAATATGCTGAGTTGGAAGGAACCCACAAGGGTCATCGAGTTCAAATCCTGGTCCTGCACAGGACACCCTAAGGGTCCCACCATGTGCATGAGTGATCAGTGCTTGCCCATCCACTTCCTCTCATGAGAAAGCTGTAACTGCAGTGAGGTCTCCCCTCAGTCTCATCTTCTCCAGACTGAACAGACCAAGTGACCTCAGCCGCTCCTCATAAGGTTTCCCCTCCAGACTCCAGACCCCCCACCATCCTCATGGCCCTCCCCTGAACACTCTCCAACACTTTAATATGTAATGTTTCATTTTGATACGAAGGAGTTTTTGTGATGTGGTATTGAGAAATCCACAATCTCATCTAAACACCTTCCGCTGCACCCCAATCCCTGTTGCTATAGTATGAGATCCTCCTTCCTTCAGTGGA
>VYZT01046378.1:0-20935 GCA_013400735.1 Pomatostomus ruficeps
GCCACACCTCGAGTGCTGTGCTCGATTCTGGGCTCTTCACTTCAAAAAAGACATTGAGAGGCTGGAGCAAGTCTGGAGATGGGCAATGGAGCTGGGGAGGGGTCTGTCATATAAGTCCAGTGAGGAGTGGCTGAGGGAACTGGGGAGGCTCAGGAGGGACCACATTTCTCCCTATACCTGACAGGAAGTTGTAGTGAGGTGGGGATTGGTCTTTTTTGCCATGTCTCAAATGAAAAGATAAGAGGAAATGACATTAAGTTGCATTAGGGGAGGTTCAGATTAGATATTAGAAAAATTTTTATTGAAAGAGTGGTTCAACATTGAAGTAGGTTCCTCAGGTAGGTGATGGAGTCACTGTAACTGCAGCTGCTCAAGAGGCACCTGAATGTGACACTTGGATCATGGCTTAGTGGTGATTATGGTGGTGCTGGCTTGAGGGTAGGACTAGATGATATTGAAGGTCTCTTCCTTGATGATTCTGTGAAAAACATAATTTTATTTAATTTTTGATTTTGTTTCTTCTTGACTATGTCCATGCTAGAAGTTAAACATCTAAACTAGTCTTTGGGGTGGTTTTGTTTTGCATCAGCTAGCCAAGTGGTTTCTGGACACAGTTTGGGAATTCCTGATGGGAGTTTTCTCGATATGTTGTTGCCCTCACTGGAGTGCAAGAGGAATAAATGACATCACTCTGTTCAGTGCCAGCTGGCCTAAGCAGCAGGCACAGGGCCTGGGCAGGTTTAACCTAGTAGCACAGGTGCACCAGGCTGCAACGGGGTGGAGGAGTCCTCGTGTTCCTTAAAGCACTACAGAGGGATGCAGCAAACTGTTTGTTGGAAGTAGAATTTTTAACAGCAGTTGCAGAGGAATACCCCACAGGGTTATAACAATTCTAGCTGGAGGGCAAATTTAACTACCATTACTGACATTGTGTGCCATTAATCTCTGTATTTCCAAATGAAATTACTTGTATTATTACAATCTAGTCCTTTACAAATGCATTTCATTGTCTAGGAAATAACCCTGACACATACCTTCCGTTTGAGATAAAGCTATTTAATGTTTCAGACATCTCAAAAGATCTTGCTGGTGCTGTCATATGTGAACTTCACAGCCTCTGACCACATCCAAGCAGTGCTGTACAAACAATTCACCTGAGACATCCCACAGCATATTCCACCCAGACTAACATATGGTGATAACTCCATGAGTCATTAACCACAGGGCTGATGTGCACGTATAAAAATATCTAGATAAACTCTGCACTCTTTGTAATCTTTCAGGTCTGACCGTAAAGAGTCCTTCTAACTCTTGCATGCTGGTGGCTGATTTTGCTGCCTTCTTGCAGATCTTGCAGATAACTTGAGTCCATGTCATTGTCGTTAAACATAAAGGAAGCACTGGAGTTCTTTGAAGCTGAAATGTGTCATAGAGCTTACTTAGACCAAGAGAGATGTCATAAAAAATGACATTATCATAGATTTTTGTTATCTTTGGTGTTAAAATTAAGCTTGCAAACAAGAGTGATTGAAGAAGAAATCTTTAAAACACCTACGTTTACAAATCAACAAAACAAAGATTTTCAAATTTTCAATGAAAAACTTTGAAATTTTGTCCAGTTCTGATGGAAAAAGACAGATTAATATAGCAGCCAAGTAGGGATATGCATGCCCCATTTTAATGCACTTGATCTAGTGAAGGAATTTCAAATGAGGGGTTGCATCAGCTTGCAGGCTTGCAAGTGATAGAGAGAGAGAAAAATATAGCATTCTAAACGTAAGAAAAGGAAGATGATTGAATCAAGTACAAATGTTGTTTTACTTTGCTGACTATCTGCACAGGTCTATGGCCCTGTACTGCAGATACAATAAGAATATGTACCCTGCTTGCCTTGAAGTGCAAAGGGAGAATGGGAGAATTCAGGTAAATAAGAATGATTCCTGACCCTGGTGAAGAACTTGAAGGTAACTCAGTGTTTTCTTTCTCTCTGGCAGGCACTGGGTCTGATTTGCAGTCTTAAGCAACAGGACTGTTTAAGCCACCATGATCTATATGTTCTTTATCACCTCTAAAGGAATAAATTTTTAAAATTTAATTTTATTTAAATAGTTGAAAATCTGTGCCTGGTATTGCCACATTGAACCAAAGTTTAGGCATGTAAGTAGTGACTTTACAGAAGTATAATACTCATATGCTTGGCTGATTCAAAAGCTCAGGTAAATGTGGGACTAAACCTGTAGAAACATTAAATATTTATATATCAGTTGCCAGATTTTTGACCTGCACAGAACTATTCAATGTAATGGCATTAATATTTCCAGCATCTCTATATTTAAAGACTAATTCCAGAAGAGTATCAGGCATGAAACTTAGGAGAAATTTGATGTTTTGAGGATTTCACCTTTTGGGTATATCTAGGGTATAGGGTATGTATCAATTTATTGCATGTATCAGTACCTCCTATTAATAATAGAAGATAATTGAAGTTAGGAGAAGTTACTGGTAAACATAGGATGGCATTTTGGCTAAATTATGGCATTCTTAGATAAGGCTGTAGAAAAGAATTAATCAGATTTAATAGCAAAGGAATTAGCAATGGAGAAATAGAGTGTCTTGGTAAGTCAAACTTGTAGAGAATTTTTTATATACTAGAAAATATTTAGAACTATGAAACTAATAAAATCATGAAATTATCAAGAAATGTGATGCAATAAGAAAAAGTGTGGCCAAAGGAGCTACCTCAGCTGGAGCAAATGCTTCTTAACTTGAACTGAATAGCAAGCATATCTATAACATACTACTGCAGCAGACTGAAAAATATGTTAGATGCCATCTGGAAAGTTGCAGTGATTGCACTTTTTAAAAATTTCCTTCTAACAAGAAGCAATTTTGCAATCTCAGCTGTGGCAGAAATTATCAAGATGAAATGCTTCTTTACCTTTACTTAAATGATACATTATGCAAATTGAAAACAGCAATTTAAGGAAACAATTACATAAAGTGAATAGCTTTTATGATCCTCGAACAGGAAATTGTAAGGGATAAAAAAAGCAAACCCTAAATGCTCTTGACTTCAAGCTAGTACAGGAAAAGAAGCTCTATACCTTTCTTCATTTCAGGAATTGCAATTGCCAGTATAGACAGTCCTTGTAAAACATCCCTATTGAAGGCCTTTAAAAAGCTAAGAACAAGTAAGTGAAGAAATACACATGATGAAAACTTAAAATGTGGAGGTAGTGTCATTGGGGAGATATAGGGGTAGTAAACAAGTTACTTGCTGAGCAGAACTGGCAGTAGATTCTTACTCTGACCTAAATTCCTGCACTTCTTCACATTTATCAGCTTTTATGGGATTCATAGCTCTTTGCCGATGGTGTCAAACAGCCCAGTGCTTGCTGACTCCTGTCTGTCAGTCAGTGGTTTTTATTAATTATTTATTTATGTCAGGCTTTAAAACTGAGAAGGTGGTCAGTGGCTCCATGGCTGTGGAAAACCAGAGGCATTCACGTGATGACAATACTGTGGCCCACTTCACTAATTCATCCCCACTGTGTGTTTCAGTGATTTTTAATGATGTGTTTCCATCTTGTTGACTTTATGTGCTCTCTTGATTACATGTATGTAGATTACCCTTTAGTCTTCTGCATTTTGTCTGGCAACTCAAACTCACGGCTTGACACTCAAGCAGAGAGGGATACCTTTGACATTGGGAAAAACCTTCTAGCTGCTATTGTATTCAAGCACAGGACTGCCTATGGGGGTTTTTTGCCTTTGTTATTGCTTTTTCTTTTTAAGAAACCTGTATCAGAATGCTGTTGGTCCTGCCTTAAATATGTGTCTGGACTAGCTGATCTCTTATGACCCATACTTCAACAAAAACAAGGTGTATTTCCTTTATTCAGGAAAAAAAATAATCAAGTGTCGGTTTTAAAAATCATTACTTTGATTCATATTTTTGTGAATGTAACTCCTTGTGATTCTTAAGAGTTTGCATCTTTATTATAAGGTCTCCTGCAAGTCTTTGTCACATAGTGTAATTTGGTGACTGGCAGTTTGTCTGCCTCATTTTTTTCTAATCCCTTTCAAAGTCCTGGTCTATATATCCATTTTTCTTAGCTAAAAATAAAGAGGTTACATTTGTATGTAAAATTATCAAAATATTAAATTTTATAAAATAAAAGTGTAGTTTTTACAAAAACTTCTCTTAGACTATGATGTTCTAAATACTGCTTTTAATTTTTAAACTGTGCTGCAGTTCAGCTTTACCTTGTTGAATTAGCATGCATAATGTAGGGT
This sequence comes from Pomatostomus ruficeps, assembly GCA_013400735.1. Taxonomy (NCBI): domain Eukaryota; kingdom Metazoa; phylum Chordata; class Aves; order Passeriformes; family Timaliidae; genus Pomatostomus; species Pomatostomus ruficeps. The sequence goes on from VYZT01046378.1 coordinate 4,297, forward strand.
GAGATCAAAACTGTGCATCACCTAGGCAATTTGAGTTATGTCCAATCTTCTTTTCTGATGGCGCAGCTAAAAAGTCCTGCTCTTCTCTTTTTGCCAGCCCTCCACCTGCACAGCTTTCTGAATAAATATTTCAGCAGTGCAATGATGGAATGGGCTGTGGTGCAAGGCAGATGTGATGTCAAAGAAGCAAAAGTTGCAGATTAATTAATTGAAGTCAAGTGTGACAGTAAAAAGTGGAATATCAATAATATGAATGCTTCAGAATGGGGAATAAACCTGCACCCCTTTAGCTTAAAGAAGTATAGCTGTGATGTACTGGAGTCATGGCTGTTAATTACCTGCTGTCATCACTACTGATACCACTCTATCTACTACTGTATCACTGTATCACTACTGATAAGGGACAAAATGAAGGTGGATGCATTAGTATCATACACGCTTGGAAAAATATTTAATTGGTGCAAAGATGTTATATACTTTTAGTTAGGATGTGCTTATTCTTTCATACTGTTATTATTTAAGGTTGTGTTTGTATTTTCTTTATTTAGGGTTAGATTTTAGACCTTAATTGCCAATGAAAGTAGAGCTTACTAGATAGACATGTTTGCCTGTAGTCACATGTTCTTCTGGCTTCCCTCTGTTTTCTAATATTATAATTTACTGTTGAACATATGGTTGAACATAAATTTGTATCAAGAGATAGTGTGGTAAGCACTGAAAATGTGAAAAAAAGTTCTGAAAATACAAAACATCCTTAGATTAAACTGATGTGTCAGTTCTCTTTAAATGCTGTGAAAACAAAAGTAGGTCTATAATTAAGATGTCCAATTTTCAGACTAAACTATGAGATATAATGAATGAAGGAGACTGAGCTGAGGACAAATGGAAATAAGAAGCTCAAAAACTGATTTGAAGGTGATGTCTGGGATTTGTTCAAGGAAAGAAAGAAAATATCAGGAAATTTGGGATTCAAATATTGTATAAAAGATCTCTGTATCTTCCTAAATTAATATACCTCTCAGGTTTCTGGGAAATATTTAAAGTACCTTCAAGCAGTCAAAGAAAAGCTGAAGATTTAAGTTAAATGCCTTAGAGATCAGAAAATGAGTGAGTAAAGAAGATTACAGTCAACCTCAGTTAGACATTTTAAAAGAGTTAAAACAAAAGGCCCTTTGCTCAGTAAATAAGGACGAAATAATGGCATTTATTGTATAAAAATAGTGTTAGGATGGAGAAACATTACACAGAAACAATATAACAATAATAATAGAGGGTTGTACTGAAATTATATTCAAATGCATGAGTAAAGTCATGAGAATGAAGTGTCTACCCATCAGGGATTGAAATAACGGTCTATTGCATAGGAGAACTTTGATTTCTGTGTCAAAACTTGTGGGTGATAATGGAGAAAGCATGATTAAGGATGCTGTGACAGCTTAGTGAAAAAAGAAGCAAACAAAGTAGCTTCGTGCAAAATTAGAGGCAGGTAAAAAATAGAGGAGACATTTGAAAGAATATTGAAGACAATATATAAATCAACATATAAATGATAAGAGGAAAAATGAATTGGTTTGGCTGAAACTAATCAGGTCTTAAAAAGATTAATTAGATGGACAAGAGTAAGAAGGAAAGGAAATGGGAAAATAGGTCCATTAAGTTTTAAGAAGCTAATGGGTCAGAAAAAAATAGCTGAGAATTCAGAATCTCTTAAAAAGAAAATAAGGATGTTGAACTCCAAAAAAATCCAGCTCTCAATTAAAATCGACTTTTCTCATTTCTATCCTTACGAGAGAAAAATTACATAGGATTAAAAAAAACCAAATGAGAACATGATCTTTTTCATTTTTTTAATTAGTTTAGAGCCTGTATTCAATAAAATGTTGTAGACATGCACACTTAGAATTGAATGTACAGGTATTTTTGCTTGTATGTTCACCACTTCTGAGTGAGAAGCTGTGTAATTGCACGAGGATCATACTGCACCTGCCCTGAAAGCTCTGCACATTGCAAAGGTGATCTGTTGCTGGAAAGCTTCCCTCTGACACAGGTATCAATGCAAGAAGCATTCACAGAGTCTCTGGTCCTGAGTGAATTATGGACATTATGAAACCTGTTGAAACAGTCTCTGTTCAAGACTTTGGTGGATGAATGACTAATTTGGCATCCTCTTGAGACTTGGGTGGGAGCTAGATGCTGAACTAGGCAGGCTGAAGCAGACATGCAGAAGAGTAGAAGGCTGTCAGTGAGGATTTTGGGTGTTATCAAAGGGATTTGAGTACTTCCACAGTTTGAAGGTTGCTGAATGCAATTATATGGGAGAAAATTGGGTTGGATAAGTCCTGCTGTGAAGCCTGCCTATCTCTTCTATATAGCATATAGCTGTTAGATCAGGTTGGTAATTTTCGACACATAAAGAGGTGTTAACCTGAGTTTACAGTATTCACTTAAAAACAACCAACCAAACTGATTCACTGTAAGCTCTTTCAGCACACTTCATTTCATTAGTGGAGAATATCTAATAAGAGATTTGATAAATCCTAGGGCCCTGAGAACATAATTACTTTAACACCAATGTCTGCCATGTAGCTGTAACCCCAGGGACCGTCTTGGTCATGTTTGGTGAGGTACATAGGAAGAGATAGACTTTAACCCAAAGATCTTACAAGCTTTTCACTGTTTATTTGGTTTTACGTTACTTAGTTTTTCTACATTCTCCTATAATCTATTTGTCACCCTTTATTTTCAGTCCTGTGCAGAAATTTTCCCCTCTGCAGTGCCAATCTCTTATCCCTTAGTGTGTGTCTCTAGTGCTCTCATCAGCCTGTTCACTCACATGTCCCTGTGCCATTTTCCCCCTTACAGTATAGTGAGATGTAAGCTGATCACAGAAATCTTTATGTTCCTTTGTTCAAAGCACCTCGGCACAGTTCTTTGTTTCTCCTTTCCGCCTCACAATTGTGTTCATGGCTTTGTCACCCCAGTCATTGGGAGTACAAGAACTAGCAGCATCCTGGCATCCTTTCTGAGCACACACACTGGATAGTTTTGTTGAATGCTCTTCTGTCATGATGTTCAAAGCAAACATCTACTGCAATGCAGCTGTTTGAGCTGTGCCTGCACTTGGTACTATTTTTGTTTGCAGTTCAACACATTTTCTTAAACCACTTTCAATAAACTCAGATACGTGCTGCAGGCTGATAGCTGTTCAGAGAAAAGCATAATCCCTAGGAGCTGCCTGCCTTGGCAAACACATACATGCTTTTCAATATGTCAACAGGCAATTATTCTAGCAGTGTTTATTTCCTCAGTTCCCTCAACCTGGCCCAACAATTGACTATTTTTTTTTCATTTGCCCTTACTTAAGAAGATCAGATGAATGTCCAGAATTGTGAAATTGTCGTCTGTGGATTCATGCAGTCCCAGCTTAGATGATTTAGTTATTCAACCTTTTATGTTCTTTAGAGTTATATTAGAGCCCTTGTATTTCAGGACCACGCAATTGATATTATTTACATGATTAGTCCCATATTTTCAAAACCCAGACACTGACATTCCGGAGGGAGTCTTCATTAGCTTTTTTTTCCCATTTCCCTGCCACAGTGCATTCCTACCTCAGTAAAACAGTTTACATCCACATCATCATCAGAAGAGCTACTTCTCTGCTGTTTTTCCCAATCAAGATAATTTCAGATTATAGGATCTTGCTCTATGCATGCCCAGGGCCTCAGTTGTAATCATCCTTCAAAGCTGCAGTTTATTCGGTAGTTAACTTGTTACTCTATGGTTCATGCAGTGTACAAGTAGTTCAGATCTTTATGTAAAATGGTCTGCTGATTTTAGAATGGCTTAAAATATTTTGCTTTGGGAATATTTTAAAAATTTTTTTCTTTAAAATAGTGAAAAAAGTGGAAGCTGCTTTTCATATTGTAGCCAAGTTAGAAACATTAGAGTCCCCCACCTTTCAAAGAATGAGACCAGCTACAATGGATTTTTTTTTATATCATGTCTGGAACTGTTTTTCTGAAGAAAAGTAGCAGTTACAGTGCTTAAATACTTTGATAGTGTGATCACAGATATATACTGCTGTCTGGCATGGAGTGATTGCACGTTTGAGATCTGAATTTATTCCCTTCAGTTGTCTGTTAGTGGTGGAGGCTATCATTTGAATCTTTGGCAGCATTTATATTGCATATATAGGTAACTAACTGTAACATCTATATTGAAATTTATGTCTAACATCTGTACTAACATTTTATTGCTATTTAACCAAGTATTGTAATACTAGTATAGCTTTCTTAACTTTCGGGAAGGGCTTTAGGACCCTTTGAGTTTCCCCTCTCTTCCTCCTATTACAGGAACATGTCATCTGCAGCTGATGAGAAATTGTGGGAGCTAAGACTTTATCTCAAGATGCAGTGCTAAGGCCCTGACGTGCTTCATCCTTTTCCTCCACACTAAGTTGTATTTTCTGCTTATTACAGCTGTTTTTCCCACTTAGTCCCCTTTGCACAAGGTGCTTTTCTGTGTGTTTTGCTGGGGACTGTGTGGGCAGATGCAGATCATGAGGGGAAGATGTGAGAAATTCACAAAGTGCAGTGGTCCTTTGACATGCAACATGGGCAGAACCTGCTGACCAACATCAGGAGGCAGGGGTAATGGGGAAACAGCTCACAGGTACAAAAAGTTCTTCTTCAAGAAGAGGAAAATAACACAGAAGAAAGAGATTCAGGGTTTTCATTTTATAAAATCATAGAATCTTTGAATATCCTGAGTTGGAAGGGACCCACAAAGATCACTGAATCCAGCTTCTGGTCCTGCACAGAAAAGCCCCAAGAATCACACTATGTGCCCAAGAACGTTGCCCAAAATCTTCTTCTGACAACCCTCTGGGTGAAAAACCTTTTCCTTATATCCAGTGTAAACCTCCCCAACACAACTTCATTCCCTTGGATCCTGTCACTGGTCACCACAGAGAGGAGGTTAGTGCCTGCCCCTCCTCTTCGCCTCATGAGGATGTTGAAGAACACAATGATGTCTCCCTCAGTCTCCTCTTCTGCAGGCTTAACATGCCAAGTGACCTCAGCCTCTCCTCATACGGCTTTCCCTTCACACCCTTCACCATCTTTGTAGCCCTCCTTTGGACACTCCCAAATAACTTTCTATATTTCTCATATTGTGGTACCCAAAACTGCCCCCAGCACTCAAGGTGAGGCTGCCCCAGTGCAGAGCAGAGCAGGACAATCCCCTCCCTTGCCCAGCTGGCAATGCTGGGCCTGATGCCCCCCAGGACAGGGTTGGCCCTCCTGGCTGCCAGGGCACTGCTGACTCATGTTCAACTTGTCATCAGCCAGGACCCCCTTTAAATGGTGCTGCTCCCCAGCATCTTGTTCCCCAGTCTGTCCATACATCCAGGGTTGCCCCATCCCAGGTGGAGAATCCAGCACTTGTCTTTGTTAAAATTCATATGGTTGGTGATTGTCCATCTCTGTAATTTTAGGGGAGATTTTTGAGGGGGAGAGATGAATAAAAAAGCAAAGGGGAATGTTTCCATTTTGGAGTCTGGAGTGCCCTGTGCTCCCACCTGAGGAAGGGCAAATTGTTTTCTCGTCTTTCTCAACATTAACCAAACGGAGTTGATATGATTCCTTGCTTTTGGTGCAAAGTGAAACAATTGGGGATTTTAAAATTAAAGGAGTTGTGGTACTTACTGAGCTGACTGGAAGAAGGCATGGACAACACATCCCTATTGCCACATCCGTTCTTTCCTTGTGGCTACCACAGGCCACAACAGAAATGGTGAAGAAGGAACAGTGGAGGTAGAGCCTGGGCCAGGAGCCTTACATAATACAAGCCTGAGCACATGGAGAGTCTCTTTGCCAGAAGAATTTCTGCCTAACAACTTTGAAGTAACACTACTGCAACAGCAGCATGCCACTTTTGAACGTGGCTATTTCAATAGATTTGACTGTATTGGTAAAGCTCTTGTATCTCATATATAAGAACACAAACATCTAGTTTGTCTCTTTGTTTTTCCCTTAGTATTCACAGTTTGCTCTGGGCACTTGCAGCATTTAGGAAGAATATCAGTCTGATTTGCTGCCTGCAAGAGAGTCTAATTAAAACAAGAGAGCAGGATGGGAACTGATGACACATAGTGCAGCTGAGCTGCTCCCAAAGCTGAACATGGCAGCTGTGGTTTTCGTCATTTGCAAAGCCTCAGCCAACACGTTGGCCCACAGAGTTAAAATAAATGTCTAATTATGTTGTTTAATTATTTCACTTCCAAATTCTTGCTTAAAAAGTATTGCAAAAGATGTGAGAGAAGGACTGAGTGTGCCCTTATCATGAGTATGGCTTACCAGTAAATCAGAAATCATGATGCTTTCTCTTAGTCAGGTTCCTCCCTTCCCCATGCCTGTGGTCAGGCTGCAGAGGAAGGAGTGTGTGTGTTTGAACTAGTCTCCAGCCCTCTCCCCTCCCCTGTCACTTGGCACTGACTCACAGCACTGTTTTTCAACATGATGCTAATGAGCTGCTGAGTAGTGAGATACTGTGAACTCTGAGAGAAAAGACAAAAAAAGACTTCAAAGATATTTACCATTTTTTCTTTTTTTTCTTTTAAATTTTATTGTCACAGTAATAAAAAAATTTCTTATCACTGCTGCCTGGATCCAGTAATTTCTTGTGCGCAGGAAGACATTGCTCCGGGTTATTCTGGGGTGAGGAGGTTGTGACTTTCTTCTTTGCTTTCCATGCAGTAGTTATTCAGGGGGACAAAGAAAGGGAGCAAATATGGATTGCTGTGTTAAATCTGGTGGCTATAATTGGACAGGGTGGTACTAGTGTGCCAAGCAGAGGAACATTGATGCAGCAAGAGATGCTGAGCTTTTTACAGCAGCCTCTTGGGAAGTCTTGTTAGGTCTAAGTCCAGTTTGGGGCATTGACACGTTTCCATGCACAGCTTAAGCAAATGCTCTTGTTTGAAGTAATGGGGACCATTAGATTCTTCAGAATCTCTGTTGTTTTAGCCCATATTCACAAAACTACTTGCCAGTAAATTGGTTGATACTATCTAGGTTTATGGGTCCACTCTCTTTGAACACAGGCTGTCTATCAGTTAAGCTGTTTGTGAACCAAATGTTCATCTAAATTGTCTTTATCCAGAACCCTGGAAATAAAGTCACTTTTCACACACAAATGGTTCCCATTGGTCATGCATATTTAATTAAGTGGTGGCCCACTTCTGCTGTAACATGTTATTCTTAATTTGCCATTCTTCAAATAGCTTAATAACAGATGAGTGTTGAATACATTGTCAAAAAGTAGGGAAAAAAGTATTTTAGAAAGACTTCTCTTTTTAATCTCAGTCTATTTGTCTTTTATCTTCCTGATGTTAAAGGTCTTCCTTTCCCCAGTCTGGAAAATTCTACACAACATATAACTAATAGAATCAGTGTCCCACTTGCTATTAATTTGCATGATCAAGGAGACTTCTGAACTGCTCAGGAAACACTTTGAGTCAACAGTTTGCATTCATCAGATTTATGATTAACACACAAATAAACTGTGATTATAGGTGATGGACTTGGTTAGTTATCTTCTTATCATTGTTTTGTTCTCCCACAAGCTGAATTTCACATTTCTAGTAACTATACCGAGACCTCTTTGTTTTTACAGGGAACTAATAAGAGAAGAAAATGGAAGCTAAAGCTCCAAGAAGTCAAGTCTTTGCTGCATCCAATGTTTTGGCTTATTTTGGTTGATGAATATTTTGCACTCCAAAGGGATTTACTGTAATAACAGTCATTAATTATTGCAAAGAGAAGCTGTCTGAAGAGAAAAAAGATTTGACTCCAGAGTTTAGTGTCAGTTTGCTGCTGACCTCTCTACAGCTAAGGGAATATTGGTACTACAAACAATGACTGCACGCTGCAGTCTACTGGAAAGCCAATTGAATTTGTAGTACTTCTTTGGAGCATGAGGTCAGTCAGTGGTATTCTCCTTTTCCAGTCAAGGTATTCTGATTTTTGTTCAGTTTCCTCTCCAAAATTATGCTTTTTGTAATTAGAAAATTACAAAAATACTTTCTGGGAAGTCTACATAGAAGGAAAAGTAGGTTTAATTTCTTTTGTTCTAGTCTGATCCTGTGAGGAGTTTAAATGCGATGACTGCATAGAAATCTTGGTGCCCATCTGAGAGTGGTAGGAATTTAAATGAGAGATTTTTATTTCTCTTAACCTGGAGATAGCATAGATTAGAATTTGACAAAATGCACAAACTGGAGCAAAATTAAATTAAGTTTTTTCAGCTGCCCTTGAGTCTCTAAACCTTGCCAGTCCTTTTCCTTGTTTCTTTTTTTGCATGTGCACATCTGAGTAGTATTTTATTTTCATATGCATTTCAGGATTTATTCATGTCTATTTGTTTAAACTGTGTGATCCATAAATGTGTCGATTGTTAGCCTTTATCCAGATACCAGCCACAAATCCTTTTTATCTTGACTGTTATTTTTATATAATTCAACATAACACTAAAGTAATATTTTATTTTCTGCACCTTTTAACATTACTTTTCTACAAAAGAAGTGAAAACTGCTCTTATTTTTTTTTGGTGAGGGAGAATTACTCAAGGGATTTTAAAATATACCATGATTTCTCCTGCTTGCTAAAATCCCTGATCTGATCCCAGGCCATAAGAACTTCAAGGGGACCAAAATCAATGTTAACTGTACTTTTCCAAATGGGAATTTCCTCCTGAGCATGCAAAGGAAGGTCATTAATCAACACACCCCCTGCTGGACCTCTGCTGGTGTGACCACTTCACATCTTAGTTGGTGAGGATGCACTTTCCTGCTTTTGAAGGCTTACACTTACCACTGCCGGCTGAGGCCAGTGTGGTAGGATGTGATGCTGCAATGCATAACTAGTGCACAAAAAGACAGGGTGAGTACCAGGGTGCAGCTCACCTCTCTGCTCTGTGAAGATGCGTTGCTTATCAGAGGCAGTGAGCATGAGGCCTCTAGACCTGAGATTTCATCGTGCCACAGGGCCCAGAAAGGCAACCATGCTTCCCAATGGCAGCAGTCTTCTTTCACCCATGAATGTGTGTGCAAGAGGGGTTTGCAATTAATGTTGCACAGAGTACACTTTGAAAAAATACTTCATCAAGACTGTGTCAGCTTTAAAGTTAAATATTATCCTGGATTTTCAAACACTTTGTTAAGTAGTGGATATATACAGGTTCTTGCAATTCTCGAGGAGTGAAACTTTGACAGTGTGTCAATGGGGCATCCTGCGAGCATCAAAGAGCAACAGGTGAGACTTTCAAGGCAAGTATATAACTGAGCTAGGAAAAAAGACATTGAAAGCTATTATAAGGATAGCTTTCCACATCACAATCCATGCTTGGAAAATGTTTTGGATAATTTCTTTTCTTTTGAAAAGGCTGCAGTAAAATGGGAATGGAGGAAGAAAGAAAAAAAGAGAATATAGTATATTCAGACTTCTGCCAGACTGCTAATGCCTGTTACCTTTATACAGGTTTTCTGCTGTTAAAATAAATTTGAAAGAAAATCCTTCTCTTACTTTTCAGTGCAAAATTTAAAAGACTGAAGTGGATACATTTCTGCAAGTTCTTATCCAGAACATCTCTGGAATTTTCTGGTACTTCAGTGAAACATTTAGGTGTCCCACACTGTTTCTTTTCCAGCTTTCAGTATTCCCCTCATCGGGATGGTCACTGGCTCCCTGCCTCATCATGCCATCCCGTTGCTGTATCTTTTTTAACTTATAGTGTATGTTTACATAGTTAAATCAAGTGCCCTGCGAATTAAATGCCCTATTAAACTCCAGGCAGGAGGCTGCCATTGGTGGATACAGACTTTTCATTCAAATCCATTGCCCTCTCCAGTGAGAAACTGCCACAGAGCTTTCATCTTCTAGGTTTCTTATTCATCCACAGAGGTAGTTAGGCCAGTCTCAACTTTGACTTTCAACTTAAACTTACATGAGAACAGCTTTAGATATTTCTGTTGTAAGTTTCTACAACTACACTGCAAAATTTTTTGAGTGCTAATGTGGCAGCTGCAACACATGAGCGGTATCACTGTGAAGGCTGGGCAACTTCACAGTGGGGACAGCAGTACCTGCTTGGGTCTAGATACAACAGGAGCTTACTTGCCTCTTGGGCTTTGCAGCACCTAGCCTGAGTCTAGAAATGAGGAAGAACTCTTAAAGAGATCAGCCTTCTTGGATGAAGAATAATTTGGGTATAGCACCAAGCTTTAGAAGTGTTACTATCCTGACTTTTACCTCATTTTAATGATAGCCAGAATTAAATGCATGAAATTTGGGCAAAATTTGAATGTAATTAGTAATATTCCCAATTAATTTTCTAAATACATGACCGAGTGAAAATCTAGCTAATTATTTTCATTTTTTTTCCCTCATAATTAAATGCCTTTGGATATTTTTACTTAGGAAGAGTTTTAAACTTTAAAAACCATGACCGAGGTGCACAGTGTAACTTTGAAGTCTCGCAAATTTTCTATTTCAAGATTCAGAGCATCAAAATTATGATCTGTCTGAAATTATACATAAGACTTCTTCAGAATGTTTGCCTTTATGATCTCCTCCTAGTTTGCATTTCTCCAATATTATTTGTTATTTAAAATATAGCTTGCCTTGTTTTATTTAGGTGCTTGAATTTCATGTTACAGTAGCAATAACAAACTCCAGGTAATTAATTTCCAGTTGAGCCTCACTCTGCTTGAGTGCTTCAAAAACCATTTGGCTTTCTGTCTTGTACCTTTTAATGCCTCCTGCAGTCTGCAATAACCATTCAAGAAATTCACTGCTTGTCATGGCCTATTGGTTTAAATTAAAAAACTAAATTTGGAAACTCCACATGCTCTGCTATAAGTTTTCTAGTGTAAAGCTGTTCTACCATGGGAAATTGCCAATGGATTTCACCATCCCTGAAAAAAAATCAGCATTAATACAGTAGAAACAGAGTAGAAGAATACTTTGGCTGTGTCATATTTGGTGAAATGTAATGTAGATAGAAATGTGAAACCTACCAAGACTTCTGAAAAATCCCAACTGTTTTAAGGCAACCTCTGCCCTGGGGAATTGAATGCACCATGGAGACTCTGAGGTGGCATGTGACATGGCAGCACCAAGCAGAGATACTCACACAGGTCAGAAGGCACTACAGGAATATCAGCGAAGCAGCATGCCTGTGCCAGTGCAGCTACTGCCTGCATTTCTTCCTGTTTGGTGTGTCCAGCTTGTGCTGCATGATAGTCATGATTCTTGGAGATAGCTTTTGTGGAGACATGTCTAATGGCTGTGATGTAAACACAGCAACTCAAGAGCATCCTAAGTCACCACAGCATTTTGCCTTCAGGGCAGCCCCCAAATCCTTTTTTGCTTGACTAGGCCTACTCAGGAGGTACCTAAAATCATGGGGAGACTGACAGTCAACAGAGCAAGTTTGCACCCTCGGAAGGGATGCCATCCAGAGGAACCTTGACAGTTTATAGAAGTGGCCCTGTGTGAACTTGAAGTTCAACAAGACCAAGTGCAAGGTCCTGCACCTGGATCAGGGCAATCCCAAACACAAGTATAGGCTGGGTGGAGAATGGATCAAGAGCAGTGCTATGGAAAAAAACTTGGGGTGTTGGACAAGAAACTTGACATGAGCCAGCGATGTGTGCCTGGATCCAAGAAGGCCAGGCATGTCCTGGACTGCAGCCAAAGCAGCGTGGCCAGCAGGTTAAGGGAGGCCATTCTCCTCCTCTACTCCACTCTCATGAGAGCCCACCTGAAGTTCTGCATTCAGCTCTGGAGCACCTAACGTAAGGAAGTCGTGGACCTGCTGGAGTGAGTCCACAAGAGGGCCATGAAGATGCCCAGAGGACTGGATTACTTCTCCTATGAGGACAGGCTTAGAGAGTTGGGGTTGTTCAACCTAGAGAAGACAAGACTTTAGGGAGACCCTATAGCAGCCTTCCAGTACCTAAAGTGGCTACAAGAGAGCAGGAGAAGGACTTCTTGCAAGGGCATGTAGTGATGGGACAAGAAGGAATGGCTTCAAAGTGAAGGAGGGAATATTTAGATCGATGTTAGAACCAGAGGGTAGTGAAGCACAGGAGCAGGTTTCCCAGAGTTGTGGATGAACCATCTCTGGAAGCATCCAAAGCCAGGCTGGATGAGGCTTTGAGCAGCCTGGTCTACAGGAAGGTGTCACTTCCCATGGCAGGGGGGCTGGAACGAGGCAATCTTGAAGGCCCCTTCCAACCCAAACCTTTCTATGTTTCTATGGAACTGTCACATCCAGTAGTGGGCATTAAAGGTCTAATTTCTCCTGTATATATAAGACTACCGTATCTGCCATTGGGAAGGAATATGACCTGACATGTACTACAGAGGAAAGCTGTTTACTAAAAGCACGTAACCAAGGCTAGACACAGTTGATATCTAAAGGGTAGCAAGCAAGTCTATAAGAGCTCCTGCCACAAGCCCAGCACCGTAAACTGACTCTAGATAGCTCAGATCAGTGAGGTGCTCTACCTAGATTATTACACTTGCATATTTGCCTGGTTCATCACTGCTTAGACTTGGCAGGTCAGCTTCTGATCCATCTGAAGGGCAATTTCCCTTACAGCATCCTACCAAATACCATCTAGGCATAAGTTTGTGTACAAAACTGGAAATGTGGGCATTTTTAGGGTTCACCTAATGGATAGGATGGAGTCCCTTGCAGTCATGTGGTAGAAGCCTGCACTGGGAAAAGTAAAGGTTCAGTCACACCATTGAGATGAGGGAAGTCTAGATTAAATACTTTCAATAGATCTGTCCTGTTCCAGGGGAATGCTCTCAAGTGGCACAGAGCATTGGATAAATTGTCACCTATGTTAAAGCTGTGCCATTGTGCAGGTAAACACAGTGTTAAAGTTTTGTGGATGCCAGAGAGAAAAGAAGAGTATAGTTTGGCCCTTGGTATATCTACTTAGTGTTTTCAAGCAGACACAAACTTTGTCTCTTCAAGTGTCAAATTGGCTGAAAGTGAGCCAGCTCTCAGCTGAAGCTGTACAGCTCTAGGTAAAGTATTGCTGACTCTGGGATAATCAGCAATCTGAAAGGCAGGGTTTCTTTAGGCTGGATCCATTGCCACTCCAAAGCAACTAGAGAATATCCAACCCACTGATAGAGCAGGCAGGTGCACCTCTTAAATTAGAGCACCCAGCTTTGAGGTGCCTGGAGAAGGCCTTGGACTCCAGTCAGCAACCTCCAACTGTTTCTAGGCTTGTAGCTGTTCTCCTTCATCTTTGTCACAGAAATCATACCAAGTTTGGATTGATCACAGCATGATCAAAGCCATGCTATGACAATAAGCAATTTGAGCCTCCTTTTTTTCTGTTCCTGGCTAGACCACTACTGAGCTTTTCAGTGTTTATAGCTTTATAACTTAGTTATTTATCTCCAGGTCACATGCTGTGTATAGACTGCAAAGTTATTTCTGCTCATTGTGTAACCCTAACTTTTGAAAATAAAGTTATTGCAGAATTATAGTTAAAAGCCTTGTCTCTTCACTTAGTGTTAGCTCCTATGCTGTATCACTTTTTTTCTCTTTTGTGATCAGTTTAGCATGAAAAGCTGTTACATATTTAGTAGGCATTTCCATTTGCAGATTTTTTTTCTTTTTAGACTTAACAGGTTTTTGTAAAACAGTGTAAATCTTAATATGTAAAAGGTCAATATGTACTTTTCTTTTTAGATTGTCTGAGCATTAACATTCCATAAATAGCCCAATTTTCCCTCTGAGTTGATAAGTAGTCAAATACTTCCACTAAGGACATTTTAACTTTATCATCCAGAATGTGAACAAATTTAAATTTAACTGGCAATTATTGGCGATGAATGAAAGTAAAATATATGAGTGTTTTTCTAATTTAGTTTGGTTAATCTCATCTTCAGTGCTACTAAGTAATTGCTTGAGCAACCATCAAGACAAAAGGCTCATAACAGGCTCATAGGGTCCTATTGCTGTGGTATCAACCAATTTATGTTGTGTCAGCATCATCCACCACGAGATTCTAACCTCTGATTCCAGGAACTTTAAAATGTTTATTATTTGCATTAAGGCTCTCTAAAGAATATAAAAATTCAAATTAAACCTCACTGTGGAATTTCTGTGTTCAGCAGATGGATTGTCACTCTGGGACATCTCCTAAAAAATCATATTTAATTCCAGACATACACATTCCCTATGAGAGTTTGTCTCATTTATGTTAGTACATAGACTGAAGGCTCGGTACCTAAGCAATCATTAAAATCATCTCTTGATCTTCAGTTCATTTGTTCATGTTTTTTTTTTTGTTTTGTTTTGATGTTTGACTAATACAACAAGTTCTTCCAGGGTTCAGGGGACCTGTTTCTTCAGTTCCAAGACAGATAATTGTGGAGCCAAACCTTAAAATTCAAAAAGTGACAGTAGATAAGAGTGGAGTGTCTACCACCTGGCATTCTAGACATGGCACAGATAATTGCAAATAAAACCAGGACTGGTAAATATTTTTACCAGTGGAACCCAGCCTGGAGTGAGAGTATGTTGTACCAGGCTGTACTGTACTAACTGGGTAAATAGACAACATTTGGGGATTCAACTGATATAACAACTTTTCAGGGCTTTAATAATCAAATTAAGCAAATGTTTGGCTCTGTTAATTCTGCTAGATTCTAAAATGCATTTAGGTATAAGAACATGGTCAGACTTCCACTTGGGGAATGATCATCTGATTTTGGTCGCCTACATTGAGGAAAGATGAATTTGAAACATAGCTGATGCAGAGTAAGACCACGAGTGTAGTTAGGGTGGTTAGTAGCCTTCTTATATATACAGAATCTCTGCTTGTGTGGCCCCATCAGATTAAGGCTGAAAGATGACAGTTGACTGCTTATCTAATGAGCATCTAATACACTGGAGAATCAATAGCATTTGAAGAAGAAGGTGACTGACGAATTTTTTTGTTCATTATATCCTGAGTTTGATAACTTTTCATTCTTTCTTTCATAATTCCAATTCAGTTACTGTTCTTAAGGTCACTGTATGTGGAAGCCAACAGGTAGAGTGGCTTTCTTTAAGCTTACCTGAATTCAACAAAAGCAGACAAATAGCCTGTAAAGAACAGTATTATTTATTTACTTATTCCTTGAAATACATAGAATTGGTTTCTTTCTCCATTGTGTATGAAAAAAGTCAAATGGATTTCACACACTATTACACTACAGTTTGAAGCTTATTTGTCCTCACAATGAGCAGATGTAAATGGTACAGGAGACTACCTGTGAAAAGCCAGATGTCCATACTTTTCTTGTTCCAGAGAAGCAATACTCTGATTTCCTTTTGATTAGTTTATACCTTGGGAAAGCAACATTCCTCTAAACATCAGACTACAAATAAAAATCTGTTGTTTTCTATACTTGGTAAATATGTTTTTCAGACTTGAAATAATAAGACTATCATGAAATTGGTTGTTTATTGCTCCTGCAACTCCAACCTAATTAAAATTAGTCAAAGAAGCTGCAATGGCGTATCTTAGGATTCCTTCTGAAATTGTATTTTTCTAATGTACACTGCCCTCAGTCTCTTTTCATACCATTTGACAGTGGTATATAATTAATATTCATGCCTTTAATTTGGTGTCATGGCTCAGGATTGATACTCCCCAATTTAGTGCTTCCACTGAGACTTTTCAAACCATGTGTGTCTCATTCACTCTCCCCCTCTCCCTGTAGTGGGATGGAGAGGAGAATTGAAAACACAAAAGTGAAAATCACAGGTTGAGATAAGAACAATTTACTGGAAACAGCAATGAGATAAGAAAGTGAGCAGTAAGAGCAACAGTATTGATAACAAAGTGCTTCTTGAGATTGCACTATTCATGGCTTCCAGAGAATCTGGATGAAATGAGTCAGGATTTTTCAGGAGAATTAAGATGAGATCTAGTAAGGCAGCCACATTAAAAACAGCAATGAAGAATACCCCTGCTTTGGCAACCACCTAAGTCAGGAAGGCTGTAAAATTCATGCAGCAGCTGTAAATAGGTCACAAAGCTTTCCTTAGTTTTCTTTAATAGGGAAATCTATAGGCTTTGTTGCTTAAACAAAAGCTATGCCAGTGATTTGAGCTTCACCTGATCTACATGTGAGGTGGAGCAGAGTTTAACCTCTGCTATCTCTAGAGGTGACTACAACTCTTGTTTAAACCCTTCTACAGAGGAGACAAAGATTTTTTGACCTAAAGTAGTTTCTAGTCTAGAATCTCCACATTTTAAGGAAAACACACAATTGGAAGGTGATGGAATTTTCATCTCAGATACTCTCCTTAAGGCAGAGAAGGTCATCTCTAAATCCTTTAGCCAAATCTCCTGGGATGCATAGGTGCAAATGTTATTTGTCTTAAACCTCCAGAAAACTCACTTTCAACATTGTGTTTAAATAGTAAGATGGTGTATAAATAGTGTATTAGTCTAAGTGAACACTCCAGCTGTGGTCTGATGTAAAAAATGATCTTAGGAGAGAATATCTATGGTCACTTGGTTTGACAGTCCAGTAGTTATCAAGCAATTTCCTTA
>VYZT01046390.1:3403-16354 GCA_013400735.1 Pomatostomus ruficeps
TATTTTATTTTATTTTATTTTATTTTACTTTATTTTATTTTATTTTATGTATTCTATTTTATTGTATTCCATTGATTTGATTTGATTCTATTTATTCTATTCTATTCTATTCTATTCTATTCTATTCTATTCTATTCCATTCTATTCTATTCTATTCCATTCTATTCTATTCTATTTATTTTATTTTATGTATTCTATTTTATTTTATTTTATTTTATTTTTATTTCACTCAAACATCTCTGAACTCGATCCATGGTCACTCACCTGCCCCTTTCCACCCCACACAGCACAAGGTTGTAGCTGCACACGGTGTTTTAACGTCAATCCCACTTTCCCTGGGCAGGAATAGATCCACTGGAATATCCCCCTGTGAAGAGCATTGTCTGTCTTTGCCAGGAACAATAAAATAGGCATCTAAGGAACTTTTACCAGGTCTGACTTCTCAAAAGCTGGAGATTAATCACCTCTTTGTTCCTTGCATGATTTTCTCTCTCTGAAAACAGGATTTTCTCATGTTGCTGTGTGTGTTTTGCAGTGGGTTTAACCGTGGTGGCATTTCAGCGTTTGAATGATTCATTCAAGAGGGATAACAGCTCATTTCAGTGCGCTGCAAGGAGGCATTTATTTTCAAAAGGCCAATTAGAAATTAAAATAATTAGTGGGGGTTGCGTGCTCACCGTAGAGGAATCGCTGCTACAACGAAGTCACAGCAGCGTGGAAATTGTTTGCATTAATTCTTTGATAAAATATATCAGTTCTAGAAACCTACAGCCTGGGTTCTGCACCATCTTCCCGAGGATCCCACCTGCCTGGAGCAGTCACAAAGCCTCACAAAGCTGTTCTTTCCTTAACCAGTTGTGCCAGCTGGGAATTTCCCTGGGGTGTGTCCCGGGATTTCTCTGCTGGGCGTGCGCCCGGTGCACGGAAGGAAACTCCCAAGGCCTTCCTAAAATTCCCACCTTGGAGGAGTTCCTTAGAATACTCTTTTCACAGCGGCCTCCTCCTCAGGGCCCTGCAGTTCCTGTGCACATCCCAAGGGGAGAAGTGCAAAATGGATAGAAATCGATGAGAGTTATTAATTAATGAGCAGAAAGGGCAGGGAAATGAGGAGACAGTGCTGGTTTTTTTTTTCCCTGACACTTCTGTTTGTCGTCCCACAGTGGGCCAAGAAGAAGAGGATCAAGCTGGTGGTGGACCCGGAGTACGAGACGAGCTCCGCGGGCGAGGAGAGCGCTGCCGACGGCGGCCAGAGGACGCGGCTGAGCACCCCCGGCGCCCCCGGCAACGGCAACGTGTACATCGCGCAGAACGGCTCCGTGGTGCGCACCCGCCGCGCCTGCCTCGGCAACCACCTCAAAGCCTCGTCCCCAGTGCGCCTGGGCAAGCAGTTCAAGAAACTGGACAAGCTGGCGGTGACGCACGAGGAGAGCGTCCCGCTGAACACGCTGTCCAAGGGACCGGCCCCGGGCGACAAAGCGAACTCCAGGCCCTGCAGCGTCTCCTTTTCCTCCTCTATAGGGGCCGAAAATGCAGTGACAAAGGCCGGGGCGGCCAAACTGAAAAGCACAGACGAGCAGGAGTCGGTCGTTGACCACGAGGCCGTCCGGGAGCCCTTGGAGTCGCACAGTGAGCACACGCAGTCCGACGAGGAGGAGCTCTGGATGGGCCCTTGGAACAACCTCCACATACCAATGACAAAACTGTGATTTTGGTTGGGTTTTTTTAGTTTCGTTTTTACTTCGGTTTATAATAAACTGCGCTTTTTATTGTCACCCAGGGGCAGACGTACGGAGTCGGTGTGGTGCGCATCCACCGCCCACGACGAACGGCAGGCTTTAAAATTCCCAGACAAAAATTTTTGCACTCACGTTTCGGACCCGTCCATTGTCCTCCCCAGTTTTGACAGGCTCCCGTTTCACTAAACACTACTTGGTTTCGATTAATGAGTTCTTTTTGGATCTGGAGTTCTTGTTTAATAAACAGCAAACTACTAATAAATGCACAGCCCCCTTTGGTTTAACCCTCCGGGCAGTTCCACACCTGCCTGGCTTTGTTTTTCTGTCTGCTACTCGTGGCTCTGCTGTCTAGATTTGGGAGTTGTCTCTTTGTGTTCAAGATTTATATCCAGAGCTCTGCCTTCTGACCTCAGAGTGATAAATTCAAAATAAACCCGTCCAAGTCAATGGAGCAAATCCTCGGCTGCTGCTGGAATTTGAGTCCCAATTCCAAAGTCAGAGGTGTTTATGCAAACAATGCCCAGCTGGCAAAGTTACGGAACCAGAGTTCCTGAGATTACAGCACTGCCACACGGAAAAGTGCAGGAGAAGCCGAAATAAGATAAAAATTGCAAAGAGGAAGGCAATGTGTAGCAATTAATCTTATTCAGAGCTACCTGCCCGTGGTTTGTTCGTTTTCTTTTGTTAATTAGCTCGTTCCAATTGGGTCAATTTTTCATCTTTCCATCTCTTCCCACATCGGTTGTGTTTGCTTCTCCCCACGGCCTTTAGGTGCAGTGTTCATGCCCCGTCAGTACTTGGCTTCCCGTGGCTGCGTTCCTCTGGAATAAAGCAGGGTGACCCTCGAGCCTGTGGGAGCGGGAGGCACTGAGGAGAATTATTAATAATAATAATAATGTATAATTAATGGGAAGAGGATGGATCCATCCCGAGCCCGGCTGGCCGGTGGGTTAAGCGGTGCCATCACCGTTCCCCTTGGAGCACCTTGAACACAAACCTGCAGGAAAGACAAAGGGATCCCAGGGGGAAGGGGTGAAAAAGGGAATTTTTATGGGGTTATGTGCACAGACAGGTCTGGGAAGGGCAAAGGGTCTCGGGACACACGCACAGAGGTGTTTCCAACACTTTTAGTACTCATTACCGGTGAAATACACAGGAATTTGGGAACCTGGTTACAATTTCGGGTTTTGCATCGAAGTTCTGAGTGTGTTGTGTCCCAGCTTGGGCAGGGAGCTGAGAATTGTCAGCGTTTGTTGTCACCAACGCCCCAAAAAGGCAAAGCAAAGTGGTTTTCTGCAAGGTGAAGCAGCAAAGGGAAAAGCAGACCCACGCGGGCACGAGAAAAGCCTCCTCTTGTGTTGTGCAGACATTTTCGGGGTGAGATCGAACCAACTCCAAGAACCTGCATTCCTCTGGGAAGATGGGAAGAGCCAAGGTGTGGAATTCATCAGGAAGGGGTCGGATCACCGCTGTGCCCCCGCAGGGCCTGGGCGAGGCGGAGCCTGACAGGACCTGTGGGGTTTTCCCGCAGCAGATCCCTGGGAATGTTTTCCTTCGGGAGCCGTCCGCGTGCGCTGTCGGCGTGAGCCCTCTGTCCAACACCTCCTTCTCCAGCTGAGGTTTCTGACCAAATATTCCAAGCACTGGTGCTTCTTTCCAGGCCTGAGGCCTCTCACACGTGGCAAAACCAAAACCACCGGGTGTTGCTTTCTCCTGATTCCTTTTTTCTTGGCGTATTTGCACTTGGGACCGCAGCAAAAGCAGCTGTTTGGAGCTTAGCTGGAGGCTGGACATACAGATAAAAACTGATGGAAGAAAGAAAGAAAGAAAGAAAAAAAAAATCTATTCTTTGAAATACCGAGTAAAATGTTCTATTTTAATCCTGTTTCAGATGCTGTTATTATTTCTCTGCCTCGCTTTTATTGCAGAGTCTCTCTGTTCTCTTCCTAACGTTCCATAGGGCCGTGTGCTTGTCAGGGAAGTGTTTTCTCCCAGTTTTCTGAGGGAAAAAGGAATTATTCTTTATTTCTAGGGGCTCGCACGCACAGCAGCTGTAGCTGTGGGAGGGATCCTGGGCTGGACACTGGTGGTCAGCAGTGCTGTCCGTGCTCATCCAAGGAAATCCCTTCTCCCCCGGCTCCTTTGTGCTGCCCAGGTGCTCAGAGCTTCTGCCAGCAGAAATCCCATTTTTTTCCAGCAATGGGGGTGCTGAGTTATCTAAAATTAACTCAGTTTTAGGTAAACTTTCAAAACTGGGAATACTTTGGGGAAATCTTTCCCAGGTGCACAGGATTTGGGAGTGGTGAGGAGGGCGGGGTATTTTTTTCTCTTTTATTATTTTTCTCCTTTTGTTTTTTCTCTTTTCTCTTTTTCTCTTTTCGTTTTTTCTCTTTTTTTCTCTTTTCTTTTTTTTCTCTTTTCTCTTTTTCTCTTTTCTTCTCTTTTCTTTTTTTCTCTTTTCTCTTTTTCTCCTTTCTTTCTCTTTTCATTTTTTCTCTTTTCTTTTTTTCTCTTTTCATTTTTTCTCTTTTCTTTTTTTCTCTTTTCTTTTTTTTCTCTTTTCTCTTTTTCTCTTTTCTTCTCTTTTCTCTTTTTCTCTTTTCTTTTTTTCTCTTTTCATTTTTTCTCTTTTCTTTTTTTCTCTTTTCTCTTTTTTCTCTTTTTCTCTTTTCTTCTCTTTTCTTTTTTTCTCTTCTTTTCTTCTCTTTTCTTTTTTTCTCTTTTCGTTTTTTCTCTTTTCTCTTTTTCTCTTTTCTTTTTTCTCTTTTCTTTTTTCTCTTTTCTTTTTTTCTCTTTTTTTTTCTCTTTTTTTTTTCTCTTTCTGTTTTTTCTCTTTTCTTTTTTTCTCTTTTCTTTTTTTTTTCCTCTTTTCTTTTCTGAGGGAGTAATCCTGTCAATTAATCCAGAATTCCAAACTTTGCTTTCCGGGGCTGCCATACCACGGATAACTCCAGATTTTAGGCTGTGAGTGGGCGCTGGCAGCCAGAACCAGCAGCAGGAAACCTCACAGATTGATCCAGTAAAAAAAAATAATTTAAAAAGCCCTTTCATTTCCCTTTGGGAAGCGAGGCATTAGCCCAGCTTTGGATGCAGGGAGTGGAATTCCGGATTTGTGCCTTGGGATGTAATTTAGAGCTATTTAAGCACCGAAATTTGTCAGGCTGAGGCAAGGCACGAGCAGTTTCCCCTGGGTGGCGGATCAAGGTGAGAATCGCCCCTCCTGCCACTGATTTAATTCCTGCACTCCTCCAAGCAGGATTTTGTGGCTTTAGGACAGCACCTGCTACATTTTCAGATCAGGGAAGATCCCAATGAGGAATTCTGGGGCTGTAGGAGGGCAGTGCAATTCCCACTGGGAGCGCGAAAGGAAAGCAAGGTGGAAAATGGAAATATTTCTATTTTCTCCCTTGTTTAAGTATTTACTACTGGGAGCGAGACTATAAAGAAAGCCCCACAGACCCATCGGGGATCTGTTGGGAAATAAAATATTAATATTAAATATTTCTGTATGAATGGGGGGGGGAGTCCCAGGATTTGGTGTGAGGGAAAGGACAGTGTGGCCGTGGTGGGTGACAAATGTCTGTCTGCTGGCAGAAATGTCCCTCAGCATCCTCCCATTGCAGCCTGAATCCTGCCAGAACCCGGAAACAGTCCACGAAAGGGAAAAGCGAAAAAAAAAAAAATAAAAGTGATTATTTAGCAAATGGTGGAAAAACACACAGTGGGAATGAGCTGGTTTGGGCCAGTCCCAGCCATGGAGGTGTCACACGTTCCAAGGGAACACAGCTTGATAATTCCAGGAGTCTCCAGTGGGTGACGGCCACAGTGGTGTTGTCCCCACGTTCCTCCTGTGTGATGCTCTCCGTGGCTGGGCAGTGGCTGCTCCATTTCCCAGCCGTGTCCTCCAGCAAATGCCGGGTGTGACTGGACAGGTGAAATGAGGGATCATTCCCCGCTGGTGGATGGGGATAAATGGTTCTCACCTTCTTCTCCTCACACAATCATCGACCCCTCACATGCTGCTGCAGAAATGGGGACTTCAAAACTGTCCTGAAGGCCGGGGCCACCCAGGGGACCTGGAGCAGCTCCAGAAGAGTCCCCTGGGAATCCCAGGGGGTTTAACCAGGCCGGGTGCTGGGGCTGCACCGGGATCAGGGCAACCCCCGGGATCAATCCAGGGGATGGCAGCTGGAGCAGCCCTGGAGCAGCCCTGGGGGTGCTGTGGGGCAGAGCTGGGACCCAGAACCCCCCCGGGCCCTGGGCTGAGCCCCAGCGGGGGCAGCAGGGGAGGGAGGGGGGATTCTGCCCCTGTGCCCGGGTGAGACCCCCTCTGCAGAGCTGCCCCAGCCCTGGCCCAGCCCAGGGAG
This sequence comes from Pomatostomus ruficeps, assembly GCA_013400735.1. Taxonomy (NCBI): domain Eukaryota; kingdom Metazoa; phylum Chordata; class Aves; order Passeriformes; family Timaliidae; genus Pomatostomus; species Pomatostomus ruficeps. The sequence goes on from VYZT01046390.1 coordinate 9,507, forward strand.
CACCTGGAGCTGCTGGGAGAGCCCAGAGGAGGCTCCAGGATGAGCAGAGGGATGGAGCAGCTCTGCTGGGAGGAAAGGCTGCGAGAGCTGGGATTGTTCACCTGGAGAGGAGAAGCTCTGGGGTGACCTCAGTGTGGCCTTGCAGGGCCTGGAGGAGCTGCAGGAACCATGGAGAGAGACTCTTTCCAGGGGCTGGAGGGCCAGGAGCCAGGGAATGGCTTCCCAGTGCCAGAGGGCAGCGCTGGGTGGGATATTGGGCAGGAATTGTTCCCTGGCAGGGTGGGCAGGCCCTGGCACAGGGTGCCCAGAGAAGCTGGGGCTGCCCCTGGATCCCTGGCAGTGCCCAAGGCCAGGCTGGACATTGGGGCTGGGAGCACCTGGGACAGTGGGAGGTGTCCCTGCCCTGGCAGGGATGGAATCAGATGAGCTTTAATCCTTCCCAAGGGAAGCCATTCCATGATTCCACGTTGCTACATTCCCACTGTTCCCAGCCTGAGGAGGACACGCACTGATTAGAAAGCACTGATGAACCCCAAGCTTTGAGGAGCCCAGAGCACAGTGCAGGTTATCCCGTGAATTTTGGAGGCAGCTGGCTCTCAGAAGCCCCTTAGATGAGGACTGAGGAAATTTTTGCCCTTTTCCCTTCTTTCTGGACGGACGGAGGGAGTGTCAGTGGATTCCCAAGTGGATTTGGGAAGTGTCTCCGCAGTGGCTCTTTCGCCGCTTTTCGAAGAGCAAGGACAAAATCCTGAGTCAAATTGTGGAAAATCCTTCTCTTCACCTTCAGAGCTCTGCTGAAATGCTCAGAGAATAGAAAACATCACCTTTTTAGGGCAACAGAGCTAAAATTGACCTTTTTTAGTGCACACCATCCCAATTTTGTTTTCTCCTCCCAGAAGATTGTGGGCACGGGGCCCAAGTAAGAGGAATGTGAGAGCAGGACTGTGAGGCTGTTCCCTGGGCAGGTGTTCCTGGGAGTGCTCCAGAAATCCAGGCAGAGGTTTTGGGGGAGGTTTTTGGGGATCCAGGGCTGGGATGCTTCCAGGGAATGGTGCAAAACTGAATGTTGGGATGCTGGAGGGAGGCATAGTTTTGTTTGAAGAGAGAACGACAACGCCAAAGTTTAGAGAAACTCTGCTTTGCCGTGGTTATTTTTAGCATCTGAGGCAGAATTTCTTCTTTCCTCTATAAAGGTCGCCAAGGGAAATTGTAGTAAGGTCATTATTTAATCTGATTCATTTTGCCCAGGTAGAAAGATGATTATTTTTTAATGTCTTACATTTCAGACATCAGCCGTAGACAGCAGCGCTCCCCCGGCATTCACAAAGAGCTGCTTTATTCCGGGCTGTTATCTCAGAAACGCGGGCGAGAGGCTCTGCTGTTGGAAAAGCAAAGTGCAGGCTTCAAATATATCAAATATTGAGCAGGCTCTGCTCGGGTTTAGCATTGCCCAGAGCGAGTCCCGAGCAGAGGGGGGAAACAAAACGCTCGGTGCTGATTAATCACTGCGGGGATTTTAATGAGGAACACGACGGATAAACTCCAAACTTCACCCCCTCATCAAGCCGAGCGTAATCAATATTTGCCTCTCCCAGCAGCTGAATTTACTGCTGGTTCTTTTAGGCTCAGAGCCTGGAAAAGCAGGATAAATGGGGGCTGAGGATGGGAATTCTGGGAGACATCAGCACCTTGGGATGGGGACAGTGAGGTGGCAGGGATTATTAATGGGGAGGTGATCCCAGGGTCTCTTCCCTGGCTCCACCACTGCCTCATCCTTCATTTCCCCCAGGAGAGGCAGGAATGTGCCCAGGGAGGGAGGGACAGCGGGGATGTCAGGGATTGTTAAAGGGAGGTGATCTCGGGGTCTCTTCCCTGGCTCCACCACTGCCTCATCCTTCATTTCCTCCAGGAGAGGCGGGAATGTGCCCAGGGATGGCGGGACAGCGGGATGCCAGGCTGGGCACAGCACTGCCCAGGCTAATGAAGCTGCCAGGGTGACAAATTACAGCCCAGGCTAATTAAGGTGCCAGGATGACCAGTTACACCAGCCTTGCCTCGCTGTCCCCTTGGTTCCTGTGTTTCCTGCCCAGCACGATTTGTTAGGGATTTACAGGGAGCAGTGTGGAAATTATTTATTCCCAGACTGTGACAAACATTCCCCTGAGCGCTGCAGGTTCAGCTTCATGGGAAATAACACAGGATCACAGCTTGGGCCTAAGAAAAGGAAAAAAAGTTAGCAGGGAAAATGGATGGGATGGTGGGAGAAGCTGGGATGGATGGGGATCAGGGATTCCCAAGGTCCTGGTAAACTCTGCCTGCTCCCGAAGGAATCCCTGCATCCCCAGGGATCTGCAGGGAAACCTGGTGCTTGGGCACTCAGGCAGGCAGCTGCAGGTGCCAGGCTTGGCCTCACCCCTCCAGCACAAACCCAGCCCATGGTGAACACATCCCGTGCCAGTTTAAGGAATTTCGGGCAATTTTAATTGGCCAATTCCCACCTTCTCCTTCGTGCCAAAGCAGGACGCTGCCTCGGGAAGGGTTTAATGCCCATCTGTCCCTTCAGAGCCACCTGTGACACTCAGGAGTGACTCCCCAGGTACCAAGATACCCCAAATATCAAGACCCTGCCCTTTTTGTAGACAAATTTTACAAATAGTGAAGTCTGGAATTTGGAAAAGCTGCCCCCACCCAGCCGTGGCAGCTGCACCTTTGCACTTAGCTGTGCTCGTCTGATTTATCAGATTTTATTGCCCGAAAATTGTGACAACAGAGCGTATTTAGAAGTGTCCAAGGCCGGGTTGGATGGGGCTTGGAGCACCCTGGGATACTGGAAGGTGTCCCTGTCCCTAGGGTGGAATGGGATGGGCTTTAAGGTCTCTTCCAACATGAACCATCCTGGGAATCTGGGATTCCAAATCTCCCCGGCACATCTGCATGTTCCCATAAACAGCAGCAATGGGGATTCAGCTGGTGTTTAATTCCTCTCCATCTTTCCAGGAAAGGTTTGATTTTTATTGAAACGATAAAATCAAAGGTCTGGTCAGGTAGGGTGGCTGAACTGAGGAGGAAAATACAATTCCCAAACGGAACCCAGTTCTCCTTCCTACTCTACATTATAACAAACGCTGCAGAATTCTCTTTTGAGAAAGGTTTAGGGAAGAAGGGTTTGCTTCACCGTCTGGGTTAAAAACACCTTTCCAGACTCCTGGCTGAATCCAGGGTTAGTGCAGACCTTACAGGATCACCGCAATCCCCAAAACCAACCAAGCAAAACGATTTCTTCATGGGTGCTGAGCTGGAAGGAACCCACGTGGATCACTCAAACACTCCCAAATATCTTAGAGCAGCGTTTCTCATTAACTTTAAACCCCAAAAGCAGCCTGGAAAAAACCAGGAATTCAGGAATTCAAGCTCTTTTTAGAAGAGACTCTTTATTTACAGGTTGGACTGGGATTCTTGCCCTTGGCAGGGAGCCCTGTGAGCCAGAGCCATGGATGCTGTGGGAAGCGCTCCTGCCCTGCCCTGCAGCATCACCACTGCTGCCCAGGTGCCTGGGCAAAATTAGCCCACCAGTAATTAGTTATCCAGCAGGTGTGAGCTACTAATTAGCTCTCCTAAGACTTGAGGACCACTATTTATTCCGAATATCCTCATTACACCCCTGCTTTTGGATTTGTTTCCTATGGAAACAGCACTGAGGTGGGTGCAGTGTCCCCCCACCTGTCAGGGTAATTCAGAATAATTCCTGAACCAAATGACCAATTTCGTCCAAACTTGAAGGCAGATTCACAATCTCCAAATTAATGAATTTTCCACAAGCTTCAGGAAAATTGACAGCTGGATAGAGGGAAGTGTGAAGCCAAGAGATGCTTCTGTGGCCTCTGAGGAAGAGAATTCAGCTGCTGCCCCTCCAGCTGGCCACAAGCAGAGGGGCAGCCAGGTTATTCCAGGATTCCTGGAGTGTCGTGGGGATGCCTGATGTCACTGTGGTGTGGGTGGCAGAGGGATGGATGAGGGAAATCTCATCCAGGGGGCCCTGGGGGACACCGAGCTGTCCCTGAGGCAGCAGAGTGTCCTGGGGGACACCGAGCTGTCCCTGAGGCAGCAGAGTGTCCTGGGGGCCCTGGGGGACACCGAGCTGTCCCTGAGGCAGCAGAGTGTCCTGGGGGCCAGGAGGCCGAGGGGATCCCGGGCACTGGGCAGAGCATTCCCAGCAGGGCAGGGAGGGCTCCTGCCCCTGTGCCCAGCCCGGGAGCTCCTCTGCAGGGCTGGGTCCAGCTCGGGAGCCTCAGCCCAGCAGGGCCAGGGAGCTCCCGGAGCTGAGCAAGGGCCTGGAGCATCTCGGTGCCCAGGAGCGGCTGAGGGAGCTGGGGCTGCTCAGCCTCGAGAGGAGCCCCAGCTGAGAGGGGCCCTCAGCCCTGGGGGTCCCTGTGTGCAGGGAGGGGCCCAGCAGGGCCCAGGCTCTGCCCCGGGGCCCAGCAATGGCCCCAGAGGGACGGGCAGGGCCTGAGCCCAGCAATTGCCCTGCACAGGAGGCAGAACTTCTGCCCTGGCCAGTGCCCAGCCCTGCCCAGATTGTGCCCAGAGCCTGGGGGGTCTCCTCCCTGGGGCTGTCCCAGAGCTGTGTGCACACCCTGCTGTGCCCTGGGCTCTGCCATGGCCCTGCTGGAGCAGGGAGGTGCCACCGGCTGCCCGCTCAGCTCCCTCCAGCCTCAGCCACCCTGGATTCTGTGAAATCGAAATACTTCCTTCGCTCCTGGTGCAATTCCTTTCTTTTCCTGCTGTCACACCCAGCTGGGAGCTCGGGAAGGATCATTAAAGGAGGTGAAGGTCAGTCCCTGCTGGCTGATCCGTCCATCTGCCATGGGATGGGACGTGCCCGTCACTGCTGCACTTTCCCTGGCAGAACAATCCAAGCACCGGCCTCCAGCAGAAAAAAAGAAAAATAAAGAACTCTTTGACTTTTGCTTTTAGATAATGTTTTGAAGACACAATAGGAATTTAATGTGTCGAGTAGGAACAATTATTTGCTCACTTATAATGGGAATTATGGCAGCGGCGAGATACACATTTTCTCCCCACTCAAAAGAAGTCCTAATTAGAATGATAATGTCTGTGCTTTGGAGACGCTTTTAAGGGAACTGCGAGGTCACCTCCACCTTTGTGGGAACTGGCAGCTCGTTCTCCGTTCCATTCCAGTCGTGACTCTCCGCACAAACCCACAGCCTCCCACTAAATGCAGTTGCACAATAGCTGCGTTTCAATTAGAGATACTCCGGGCTCCTGCTGCATTTTAGCACAGAGAGGCACTGCACGGGGAATTCAGGGTGAGACTCGCCGGCTATTATATTAACTCCCTGGAAATTGAGAGTTATTGTGCCTTTTATGTGCACTTCCTGCGAGTTAAAGGGAACTTGTGTTTTAACTCTGGATTTTCAGGGTAACATCCGAGAACTCCGAATGATTTCGGTGTGTGCGGTGCCCGGGGGCAGAGAGCGATGTTGGTATCGGGATTTCAAGGCAGCCGGTGTTGGTAGGAAGTACAGAAACCCACAGGAAAATCTGGTCACGTCAATAAACCCCTCCAATTGTGCTTTTGCTCTTCTTCTGGCCTTGATCTGAGGCAGATGTGACTCCCTGGGTGGCTGAAGTTGACCGTGCGCCTCCTCCCTCACTCCCAGCACTTTTCCCTTCGTTTCCCCTTTTTCCTGCCCCACTGCCCAAACCCCAACCTCTCTTGTGCCCCTCTGCACCTTTGCCGACATCTGCCTTGGCCAGCTCCTCCCAGCCCTGCAATCGGGTCAGAGCGGGTTAAATACCATCAAATCTAGGAGTGGCAGGGGATTTGTTTGTAATTTTTATCTCAAGTGGATCAAATAAGCCTCTCGAAGTCCTTAATAAAAACTAACAGGATATTTGCAACATGCAATTTGCAGCATCCAACCAGGAGCTGAAAGGAGCCAGAGCAGCAGCTGGACATGAAAAGAAACTGATACCTGGTAATGAGTTTCGCAGATTAAAAGATTAAAAACTTAAAGCCCAAAATGGGCTTTGCACTTTCAGCCGTAGAAATTATTTATTCCTCTGCTCCCTCTCCCCTGGAATCCTTTTTCCTCTATAAAGTTGTAGCAGAGTCCCTCTTGTGGCGCTGGCCAGGAAAGCACCGCTGTGATTTTTTATTTGCTTCAATTTCCCCACCTGCTCTGCAGCTAAATCATGGATTTACTCCTGTTTGGGGTGGAAGGGACCCGAAAAAGCACCTCATCCCACCCCTGCCATGGCAGGGACACCTCCCACTGTCCCAGGGTGTTCCAAACCCCATCCAGCCTGGCCTTGGGCACTGCCAGGGATCCAGGGGCAGCCCCAGCTTCCCTGGGCACCCTGTGCCAGGGCTGGGCATCAGAGCCTCTGGGAAAAGTGCCACTGGAACGGGGAAAAAGGGGATTTGCAGGATTTATCTCCATTCGGAAAAGCTGAAGTGGGGAAGAGGAAAAAAGTCCCTGGGTCGTAGAATGAGAAAATCCCCTGTGAAGGCACGGGGAGGTAAAATGAGAAATTAGGAATTAGACCTTCACACCTCCTGGAAGAGCTTCTTCAGGAACTCTTTAGGAGCTCTTCCAGGAGCTCTTTAGGATCTCTTTCAGGATCTCTTTCAGGATCTTTTTCAAGAACTCTTTCAGGAACTCTTCCAGGAACTCTTCCAGGAGGTCTTCCAGGAGCTCTTTCAGCTCTTGCAGGATCTCTTCCAGGATCTCTTTCAGGATCTCTTTTGAGATCTTTTTCAGGAGCTCTTTCAGGAGCTCTTCCAAGACCTCTTCCGGGACCTCTTCCAGGAGCTCTTCCAGGAA
>VYZT01046395.1:0-10442 GCA_013400735.1 Pomatostomus ruficeps
CTGGAGCACGGAGGTGCCACCAGAGCAGCCCTTTCCAGCCTGAGCCAGCCTGGGGTTCTGGGATTATAACATTTGCTGAGTGAAATTTCATTTCCAGTGCTGGTGGAGATCTGTTCCAAACTCCTTATTGCAGTTAGCGCTGCCTGCAGCTCCGCAGGACACAGAGGTGTGCAAGCTGACCCTGACAGGGCTCTGGGAAAAGCAGGACACCCTTGGCTGCCTGGCAAGCCCCGCTCTGCCTCACCCCGCTCCCTCCCCACCCTTCCCTCCTCACTCACTCCAGGCATTTGTCTGTTGAGCAAACCGAGGCTGACAGGGAAGGTCACCGTGCCCACCGCGAGTCTCAGCATGCGAATGCGCCTCCCCCAACAGTGACCGTGTCCCGTTATTGATAAGGCCTTGGAAAGACTCTAATGCATCTTCATTTCACGAAACAACTGCCTCCAAGGTTGCGCCGAGAAAATAAGCAGCCAGAAGGCTGAAGAATCCTCCAAGTTGGCATTCTCCCGAAGATTAAAAGATAATAACACTTCTATTAGAATCACTCTGCTACGCTGTATTGATCTCATCAGGGAGGCCACTGCAGGTCTAATATGAACAGAGCAGTTTTAGAATTAATCACAGGAGTTTTTATTATGGTTCATAGGGCTCCTCATTCAAATGGCATCGTTTGCAATATTTATGGCCCGGCTTGGTTGCCATTATTAAGTGCAAGTGTGCCACATGGTGTCTGGCCTGCTGCGTTAAAACACAAAGTCATTCTTCAAAAGTAAATCTTATCTAAACTATGCACAAAAAGCCAATTACTTTTTGATTTACATTTTAATTCCACATTCAGCTTTCCCCTTATATACAAACCCCTTGCTTAATCTTTGTTTTGGATTAACTAGCACAGGCGTACGAGGTACACTCCATAGTTTTAAGTAGACTGTTGCAGCATATTAATGCACCCTGCTCAAAAAGATCTATTTGGTCAGTGACAAGGTACACTTTGTGTGGGAGGGAAGCAAATGAAAAGCTGGAAGAAATAGAGCACCTCAGAAAGTGGACTGGCCACTGATCTTCAAGATAAACCACACTCATTAAGGCTCTCAACTCAGACTGTGCATTTGGAAATGAAGAAAGGGTTTGTCAGCATCCTAAGGAGCCCTGAGTGACCAGACCCAGCGGTGATTTCGGGTGCGGCTCTTGCATTTCCCTGCTCCTTTCTTTCCCTGGTTTGGTTTTCTCATCTTCTTTGCCAAGCTCAGGTCTCAGCCATGCTCATTCCTGTTTGCCTGATCCCAACAGCATTTTCCTGCCATGAGGGTGACAGAGATTGAATCTCAGCAAAGGTGAATGAGCATCTACACTCCTGATGTCCAGTTATTAAATTAATTAAAGTCCTGGGAATATAGGAGAGGGGATTCCTTTTGGTTTTGGTTTGTTTCTTTTAAACCAACAAGAACTTTGGAGAGTCTGGTAATGTATGTTGAGAATTTTTGTCCTAAACTTCAGATTCTGTTGAGTTTTCAGTGAATTTTGGGCAAGAAAACTGCCCTGACCTTGGCAAGGCCATGTAAGGAATGTCCACACCAACTTCCCATTAAACCTAATCATTAAGCTGTAATAAAATGAATAAGCATTGCTCGTACAAACACCTCTGTTGACTTTAAAATCCCTCATATTCTCTTAAATCTATTTGAACCAGCCTTTATTATGACATTCATTTAATTGGAGGGACTAATTACACGTGGCAAGCACATACCTAAATGCTTGGAAGGATGGAAAACCACTTAATGAACTTGGAGAATAATTGTATTTATCTGCTTAGTCAAGGCAATAAAACAGGTCTGCTCACGCTGGTTTCTCTGACAGCACAAGGTGGGAAGCGGTAAGAGAGGAAAGACAAAAATTAATTTGAAAACGCTTCCCAACCCATTAAGACTGTGAGGGATATACATTTACAAGGGATATACATTTACAAGGGATGTACATTTACAAGGGATATATATTCACAAGGGATATAAATTTACAAGGAATATTCACTTACAAGGGATGTAAAAGCTCTTAACTGGGCAGGCAAAACCAATGCCAACACAAGGTATCGTGCATGCTGGTATTAAATCAATTATGAAGTTAAAATATCTCCCTAAATAGGAATAAATGAGTTTTTGGATTCCCATTTGGTGCCCTGTCTTGTGGTTTGATTTTACCTGAGATGTGCTGAGGTGCTCCTGCTCTCCAATCCCCACCTGATCCCAGCACTCCCTGTCTCAGCTCAGAGATTCTGCTGGGAAGATTCTCCCCCAATCCCTGCATGCTCCTGGACAGAAGGACCTGGGAACCAGAGTGCCTTTAATCCTGGTTTCACACCTGAATACACACACACACTTTTATTTTCATCTTGCACTACTTCCAGCCCACCCAACCTCCATGAACAACCCTCTCAGGGAATTCTTTGGTACCACAGACACCAGCCCACCCAATTTCAGCTGATGGCACCAACAGTTCATCACAAGGTGCTGTTAGAGCTGCTTGCTGCTGCTTTCTGTATATTCTGCGCTGGGCGTGGGAAATAAAGATTCATATCCATAATATTCATAACTTTGGTGATCACTGCACTTTAAAGCCATCAAAAACAGAAGTGAGATTGGAATACACCTCGTTCCTCTCACAACATCCTAGGAATCCACTTAGGCTCTTGTTTTGATAGCTAGTGAGAAATAGTTGGTTTGTGTTTTGTTTTGTTGGGTTTTTGTTGTTTTTTTTTCAGTAACTGCCCATTTACCGTGCAGCAGAACTGTGAAAATGAACTCCGGGATCACAGCACCACCTTATCTACCCATCCTTAGCAGGCAGGCTCCTGCAATAACATATTGACGAGCGTTCTCACCTCTGACAGATCTACCCTGAGCCTCCCAGAGTGAGAGATTAGGAAGTTAATCCATTTTGAAGCCCTGCTGCAAGATATTAATGCTTTCAAAAACAAAAGTGATGGATGAATATTATTCAGGTCAAATAAAATCACAGTTCTAAGAAGAGCTAGCCAGGCTTCAGTTCCAAGAACTGGTGTTTGATAAAATCAAACCACGAGATAGGGCACCAAATGGGAATCCAAACACCCATTTATTCCTAGTTTAAGGAGCTATTTTTTAAACTTCATAATTGATTTCATACTAGAATGCAGTTTTCAGCAAGTATATTCAAAATCTGCTGCAGGATGCTTTGGGAGAGATGGCTCTGACACCACCTCTGTTTTCAGTATCATTCTTTAATTTCATTTTCAGTGATTTGCAGCCCCTCCTGCACGTCTGTTCCTACACACACCACGTGCAGGTACATCCTGGTACACACACACACTTTGTCCAGCACTAAATCCACATTTCATTGCCACACAGCCTTCTGAAGTCTTTCCATTCAACACCTCAAATTCATATTTCAGGCTCTATTGAATTTATGCTTTTTTTATTTTTTTTTAAGTGAAATTACCTATGCAATACTGTTCAAGTGGTTGTCATTAATTATACACTTGTATTTATGTCATAATTTAGTGTGCACTTGAGAACAGCAATTCAGATTCACGTAGATTTGGTTCCCCAGCTAAAGGGAACGAGATTAATTGAGGCAATAATAGGGTGACACTGACTGGGCAAGAGGGGAATCCCCAAACAGAAACAACCAGAAAGCATCTCCAGAGGGTACCAGGAAAGGCTGAATACATGGAAACAGCCCTGAAAATAGAAAGCAGGAGAGCATGGGGCACATCACCCAGTTCCATCAAGTTCCATGCAGTCTCCGTGCTTTTCCACATATTTAAGGTGTCCAGTCAAAATTTCAGGTGTGCAGCACCTGGGAGCCCCTGCTTTGCTTCCTGCAGCTTCCCAAAGGAAGGAGGGAAACCAGGCAAGGACAAAGGCAGGAGTTCCTCAAGAACAGACAAAAGAAATGCTACCAGACTGATTTACTGAAATATGGGTATAGATCTGGTATCGATACCCACCTGAGATGGACAAGAATCTCTAACAACGAAGGTAGAAAGTGTACGCTTTATTAATTAATTAATTACGGCCATGCCAGCTGCGTGGAATCACTTCCAAATATGCAGAGCAAAATCACAGAGCATTACAAGGTCTATTTATCNGATGGACAGTTTCTCTGGAAATTCTCCAGTTCTTCCCTTCACCCTCCATGAATAGGAATTTTAATTGAAAAATTAGTTATTGCTCAAATCTCTTTAGAACTACTGACCATCAGTGCAGCTGAGCAAACAGAATAGCTCAGATAATTAATCTTTAGCTAATCATTTGCTCAGTTACTGAAATTCAGCTGCAAATCTTGCTTTACCTAACTTTTACTAAAATCCTAGCGCTTTAGTATTTAAGCTCTACTTTCTTATAGAATTTTTAAACTTCATGTTTCAAGACAAACGGTGGTCTTACACCAAGTTTTAAACAATGTTGCCTTGAAACGGAATATATTTCATTAAATCATAAAGAATCAGCAAAAAGCACAACCCAGAGTTTAGCTCCTGGAAGAGACACCTGTAGGACTCAAGAACAGGCACGTGTCCATTTTCCCCTGAGGTTATTCTCCAGATAAATGGTAAGGAACTGTAGAACAGGTACAGAAGCACCTCTCAAAATCCTTCCTTAATTGTCCCTGTTTCTGTGATACACTGCCCCAGAAACATCAGGGGACTTCCTCAGTGCAAGATAACTCTGCTCTCTAGAATGATTTTCAAATCATCAGCCAAAAATCGGTTCTAGTCAGAAGCTGACAGGAAACATCAACCCCTCACAGACATGTTTGTATTTTACTGTTAAAGGAAAATAAGGCAAAATAACTTTTACTGAAAGAAGGAGCTTAACAATAGTAGCTGTATAAACACGGCAGATAAACACAGATTATAGCCAGACAACATAAAACAGCCCAAGATGCTGAACTTCCATCTGGCATAATTGTGACTCAACATAAATCCACAGGTAACAGCATCATCCTGGGAGGAACTGCTGACAGCACAACGGTGGTTAAGTAGGAGCAGATTAAAGATGTATTTCCAGCCCTCAGCAAAGCTTGTTAGCTTGGCTCTTGTGGCAAAAATCCCCAGAATCCCAACCCAAACTGAGCCACAAAATTCAGAACAAACACCTTGGAGGCCTTCTGGCCTTGCAGCCGCCCCAGGAGTGAGTGTGGGTGGCTCAGAGCTCCCACACCCCCCGTGGGCTGCAGCGGGGACAGGGGTGCAGCTCTGCAGGTGGCACAAAGTGTCCCAGTGCCAGGGCTGATGGTGGCACTGCCAGACCCGCAGGGACAGGCAGGAGGGGCAGGGGGTCCTGCTCCAGGGGACGGGGCTGTGCCATGCTCGGAGATGTCACCTGAGAGCCACGACCACAGAAACAGGTACGGCCAGATCATCAGACACAGCCTGAGGAGCCCAGAGACACAGGGACCGGAACACAGGGACACAGGGACACAGGGACACAGGGACACAGGGACACAGGGACACAGGGACACAGTGACAGGGGCACAGGGACACAGGGACAGGGACACACAGACACACGGACACACGGACACACAGACACACGGACACACGGACACAGGACACAGAGACACAGGTAAAGGGACACAGGAACACAGGCACAGGGACACAGGCACAGGGGCACAGGCACAGGGACAGGAACATGGACATGGGCACACAGGGACAAAGGCACAGACTCAGGGACACAGGCCCAGGCACAGGGACACACGGACACAGGCACAGGGACACATGCACAGGAACATGGACATGGGGACACAGGGACACAGGCACAGACACAGGGATACAGGGACACAGGGACAGGGACACAGGCCCAGGCACAGGGACACACGGACACAGGGACAGGGACACATGCACACGAACATGGACATGGGCACACAGGGCACAGGCACAGACTCAGGGACACAGGGACAGGCACAGGGACACAGGCACAGGGACAGGCAATGCCCAGCTGCCCTGTGCCCTCCCCAGGGGTACTCCCACGTTCCCAGCAGGGACACTGGACAGCGCCTCCCCTCCATGGAATCACCGGGTTCAGGTGCAATCTCACATCCAGGGCTCATTCCCCCCGGTTTCCTCCCAGCTGAGTTTCAAAGCAACCACAAAAGGCAGCCCCACAGAGCACCAGTGCATGCATCCCATTGCTCCCCGAGTCATCCTGGTGTAATTTTGGTGGGAAAAAACCCAGAATATCAATGTTGGCTTCGAAGTCAAAGAGCACTTGGGGGAAATGCCTGGAATGAGTTGTCTCCAGTCAACTGGCAATGCAGCATTTCAGCAAAATCATTTGAAACTGTCAGTGATCTGCTTATTACACGCTTGACTAATTCCCCGAACAGAGGAAAGCCCCACATGACTGCAGGACTGATAGAGGAGACAGATGATATACAGACTCTCTTTCCATAGAATCCAATTGCTGCTTCTATAAATACGAAAATATATTTTTGTGATACAAGCAATGGCAAAACACGACTTAGCCTCCTGGTCTGCTTGAAAATGCAAAGGTTTTTCATGGGGAGAAAAAGCCTGGAATGTGCCTTGGATGCAACGATGAACTCGTGCCTCAAATCCCTACAGAGCAAGCTTGATCATAAATTTCTAAGTCCCATTTAGGGGTTTAATATGGCAGAGATTCACTGGGAATACATGGACTGAGATTCATTTTCATTTTCCTACTGGGAGGTGTTTACTGCAAAGAAGCTCAACTTTTTGTATTGTACATTGATATTCCCCCTAATTATTTTTTATCCCCCGTGCCCTCATGAATTCCCTGTGATCTCTGTCGAGGGAGCACATCTCAAACCCAGCCATCTCAATCTTTTAGATCAAAGTGTGGACTGAATAGACTCCGAGTCAAATTATGGGATAAACTATTTCCAAAGCTAAAATCATAAATGAGAGGCAGGAAAGGAGCGGCAGGGGGAGGTTACAGAGCACCTTTTAACTGGAGAACAGGAGGTTTTATGTGACGTGCTCCTGGTTAATAGAGCCATGGGTGAGGAGCTCCTGGTTTAGTCCCAAATAAGGGGACATCTTTAGAGGGAGGATTGCAGGTACTTGGGGATGGGTTGGGGTTACTTAGACTTTACAAACTCACTGAAAGTTTCAGAACCCTAAATGGGAGTTGGAAATTTATGATCAGACTTGCACTGTGGGGCTGGAGGCATTAGTTCATCACTGCACCCAAGGCACATTCCAGGCTTTTTCCTCACTCGGAAAAAACTGCATTTCCAAAGCCATTTTCCTCACCTTGGCTGGGAAACTGGATCCACTTTCATTCAGGCTGCCGGGCTGCCTGTCCACCTTGCAGTGCAGAAATGCACCTGCAGAGCTGCTTGAATGTTCATGGAACACCCTGGAGAACCAGGAGAGCCCAGATCACTGCAGCACGAGAAATGTCTCACCCCTCCACACACTGTCCCAGAGCACCAGGGGACACCTCTGCACCAGGGGACAGGCACTCTGTACCCAACTGCTGAGCAATCCCTCCCCAGCTGTACCAAACCCCGCAGGGTGCCCAGCACAACTCGGGTTTGACTGATCCGAGGCCACCAAACTCACGGGGTTCATCTCCCCGGGCATTGACCCCAGCTGAACTTTGGGATGTTTCTACACCCATGGGGTTCATCACCTGGGCCCCAGCTGAACATTGGGATGTTTCTACACCCACATGGTTCACCTCCCTGGGCATTTACCCCAGCTGAGCATTGGGATGTTTCTACACCCACACGGTTCACCTCCCTGGGCATTTACCCCAGCTGAGCATTGGGATGTTCCTACACCCTTGGGGTTCATCACCTGGGCATTTATCCCTGCTGAACACTGGGATATTTCTACACCAACTCCACTCAGCCCTCACCACCCTGGGCATTTACCCCAGCTGAACATTAGGATGTTTCTACACCCACAGGGCTCACTACCTGTTCATTTACCCCAACTGAACATTGGGATGTTCCTACACCAACCCCACTCAGTCCTCACCATCCTGGGCATTTACCCCAGTTGAACGCTGGGATGTTTCTACACCCATGGGGTTCACCACCCCAGCTGAACATTGGGATGTTTCTACACCCACAGGGTTCACCACCTGGGCATTTACCCCAGCTGAACATTTACCCCAGCTGAACACTGGGATGTTTCTACACCCCCAGGGTTCACCACCCCAGCTGAGCATTGGGATATTTTTACACCCACGGGGTTCACCTCCCTGGGTGTTTACCCCAACTGAACTTTGGGATGTTTCTACACCCACAGGGTTCACCACCTGGGCATTTACCCCAGCTGAACACCGGGATGTCTCTACACCAACCCCACTCAGCCCTCACCACCTGCCGCAGAGCTGCCCTATTTCTACCAGACACAGCCTCAGTGCTGCTGCTGGAATTATTGGATCTTTTTCACCTCCCCAATTTACCCCCAAACCACCCCTAGTCCAGAAGCCAAAGACCTTTCACTGGCACACATTTCTAATCACTACAGATGGGAAAATTGCGCTCTTGCACCTCCAGTCCTTGACAAGGACACCCCACCCACTCCATTTCAGCTGCTCCTGTTTCCCTGGCACGACGCGAGGCCCTGACACCCCGGAGCTGCTGTGCCAGGCGGTGCCTGCTGCATGTGCCAATTACCCACCACCAACCCGGGCTGCGCCGGTTCCTTCCACGGGCGCTGGTGAATCACTCCTCTCAGCATATGGTTACACATCGCGTGTCTAACGCTGCTCCTGCCCTCTGAAAAACGAGCTGAGGAGGGATTCACTGAAGTTTGAGACACGGGGAAATTCAGCAGTGAAAATCATCGAAGCTCCCCATTATCTGTTTGCATACACGGCAGGCAGGCTGGGCAGGGAATGTTCACACAGCAGCGGTGGATTAGCGTCTTTAAACTCTTTCCGTGGTTGATTTAACCACTCGAAGCTGCTGGAAGCAGAGCTCCTGTCACAGCTGTTAATGCAGGAGGCATTAGGGAAAATCCCCACTGTGGAGGTGGGCAGAAACGTTCGCACATGAAATGGCGAGATTTCACTTCTCACCAGCGTCGTGTGCAACCCCAAATCCCCGTTTTTATTCTGCTCAGCTAGATAAGAAACATGAAAGGGGAAAAGTTTGGGTTGTTTTTTTTTTTTTTCTCTCATTTCCTTTCGTCCTTCCTAAAGCCCAGGATGCTGCAGCCTGCCCAAACTGAGCAGCACTTGCTTCCCTCGAGTCGTTCCATTAAAGTTAACACAGCCACTCGCAGAGCCGGGCTATTCAGAGAGAGCACTGCTATCAATGCAGCCCTGCGTGATCACAGGGCCATTAACAAGATCCCTAAAAAAGGGAGAAAATGGCTTTGTCAGAAGCTGAAATGGACCAGACCGTGCAACGCTGCTAAAACAGCTCTTGGCCAAGGCAGAGGGCAAATTAGTTTCTTAAGTTAAAATAAAAATGAAAGTAACTGACTTCCAGACAATATGAGCCAAGAAGAAAAAAATCCACTGAAGTTTTGTCTTCTCTGCAGTTAAAATTCACCCAGATTGAGGCAGAATGTGGAGTCATGGTTTAAAAGCCATTCTAGAAGTTCCACACTTGCCATGTCTTACTTGGAACAGTCCCTCTCTTAATTAACCTAAAATAACTCCTGTGCAGAGCAGCTCTCACATGGCTCACAAAGGAAACACTCCAAAAAGTGTAATCATTTTCAAATTCATTGATAAGTGTTGCGTCCTTCACTTATTTTTCATGCTCCTGCACCTCTATTCTAAATGATTGTTTCATTGATGCCAACAGAAATTAGCACATTATTGCCATGAATCAAATCAATTCGTTGCCTTGACAATGCTGCCCTCCAGTTCTGTAAACACTTGAAAATGAAAAAGTTCCAAACTAGAAACAATAGGCCTAAACACCCTCTCAGCACCCACACCCAAACACATTTCACTTGTGCAAAATCAGGAAGCAAGGCGACTCTCATTTTACCCTTCCAGTGCCTGAAGGGATCCTCCAAGGAAGATGAAGAGGGACTTTGGGCAGGGGATGGAGTAACAGGACCCAGGGAATGGCTCTCTCCAGAGGTAATGAGCTTCAGCTCATAACTTTCTGTTAACCCAAGCACTTTAAATGCCAGATAAAACCCAGGTTAACGCTATTCAATCATAACTGCAACTGGTTTGGGATTGCTTCTGGTTTTTTAAACCAAAGCAAACCCTACAGCAACAAAAACCCCTCTGTTGATGTCACACTGTATGGACACAAACACACGTAGTTGACCAGGCCGAGGAGCCAAAAAAGAGAGCTAAAAGAGAGAGCTAAATGAGAGTCAAAAGAGAGTCAAAAGAGAGAGGGCAGAACCCTCTGACCTTTATTTATACGTTCTTAGAAATCACCGTGGATTGGAGGTAGAAATTACCACCTCTCAATCACACTGGTCAAAGGACAAATCCATC
>VYZT01046405.1:0-20306 GCA_013400735.1 Pomatostomus ruficeps
CTACTAAAACCACAACAATGACACAGCTGATGGGGGAAAAAAGGCAATATCCTCTTGTTGAATTTTTCAAATTGAAAATTATTAAACTGATTGGAAGCCATGACAGGAAAGTGGTTTGGGGTCTAAATGTCCTTTCAGTCATTGTTCAGAAGCCACAAGATGGATGGTGAGTGGCAGCTCAGGAAAGGAGGCTCTGTGCTCTGGTAGCATGGTGATGAGCCAAGGCTAGTTTTGGCATGCTCGTGGGTGCAGGGCAGAAACCTTTACTAAGTGCTCAGAGAAGACTTCTGGCAGTCTTGACAGGTCCTAGAAGATGTTGCAAATGACAAGGAGCAAAAATGCTCCCTGGAAAGTCGGATCAGGGAGGAGTATGCAGCCAGTGCCTTTGGTAAAATGAACTGAGGAAGGGTATGGACTCTCCTGCAGTTCCTATTGACTGCTCTGCGATGTGTTAGTTTTGAGAAGATTTCCTGGTGTCCCTCTGAGGTCAGGAGAGGGAGTGGTGCAGAACATCTGTGTGAACCATTCCTGGGACCAAGCGTGCTCAGCCTCTCCTCAGCACCTCCCAGAGGGCTGCAGCCCAGCTTCTGTGCAGGTTGCTTTGTCCTCCATTCTCTGACCCCACAGAGGTCAGCAGTTCAGCAACCTTGCAGACTTTTTGTTCTGGGTTATGCTACAAGTTCTTTTGGTGGATATGGACTCATGTATGTGTGCATGTTTTCCTGCACACAAAAAAAAAAAAAAGACTGGGAATGAGCTAAACCTTCCTGAATTGATCTGCAATTTCCATGGTCTGAAGGGTGTTGTATTGGCAGACACGGTCCCTGTCCCTGTCCCCATGGATGGCTGGGCAAAAAACTGAGCTGGACATCAACAGATTAGTGGGGAGAAAGGAGCGCTCCATGAGGAGCCTGCCAAAGTCCCTGCTTTTGAGCAGATGGCTCTTGTGTTTCATCCCAGCTGGAGTATTCCATTCCCATGGCTCCATTTTTATATAGAAGGAATTGTAATAAAAATGCCTTGAGTTTGTAAAGGCCCAGATCACCATTACATGTAGAAGAGAGGGGTTTTTCTGCTGTGCCTGAGTGTTGTTTTTCTGCATAGTGGTAGTTGTGCTCTGCAGCACCTCTGATCTGGGAAAGGTGTGGTGTATTTGTGCACACTGTAGGAGATGCAGGTGAATGAATGCAGCTGTGAATCAGGTGTCTCTTCTGTTCCCCTCTAATCTTTCAGGTGGAGGTAGGCCTCTTTCACTAGATACAGAAATAGGGAAACCAAACGCAAACCACAAGATCCAAGAGCAAAACTCCTTTCGCCACATCAGGGAAAGCATCTCCATGGTATCAGCAGGGTGAAACAAACCCACTTCAGGCCACATTACACAGGGATGTGCACTGAATACAGTCAGAAACACTTAGAATTATGCGTGGCCGGGTTAGCCAAGGTGGCTCCCCAGGGTCCCATGGGTGCCTGGCAGATGCTGAGCCCAGGAAGGATTAGGGCTGCCTGGTGTGGGTGAGCAGCGTCCGCAGCAGCTGAGCGGCATCCGTCCCCATTAGGTACCTGGCTCTTTCCATCCCTGAATTGCCAGCCAAAGCCTCAAGCACAGATGCCTTTCTAGAAAGGCAGTCAAGCCTGCATGTGCACAGAGGTAATGTTCTCTCTCTGACCTTTTCAAGCTCCCAGGAGAGATGAAAAGAATTGAATCCCTGCCAGGCAAAGGGTTTAAATTGACATGACAATTCCGGGATTAAGCAGCTGTCTGCCAATGCTTTTGGTAACCTAAACTGCATCTACTTCCATTCATTTTCCTGTCCTGGGTTCTTTAGGATTGCTTTTAAGAAGAAGTTTAAATTAGCTTTGTTTTTGTCCTTTTTAAAAGCTACTATTTCTTCAATGTTTGCACTCATCTAAATGGATAAAATCAATCTTGCCGTACAACTAGGACAATTCCAAAAGAGACAGAGGGGGGAAAGAGTAATTTCTGTGTCTCCTGAGGTGTATGGACCCCAATGTCCTTTGCTGAGACAGCCAGGTAGGAGTTGCCACTCTGCCGGGGAGGAAGATCCCTGCAGAAGGGCTGGGGCAGAGCCAGACACCCACAAGGAAACTCGGTGCCTGAGCGAGAGCCACGGCTCATGGCCATGTTGTGCCTTGTCCTCCTTGTGTCTAGTGCTGATTTAGCAAGGAAGAGAAGCACATGTGAATGACTAGCACATGTTGGGGACTGCTTGCAGGTTTTAGTGTGCTTGCTGCAGTATTAGATCTGTCTCCTTGCTGAACTCTGATTTGCATGTCAGATTGCAGGCTCTATTTCCTTCTTTATTTCAATAGTAGAGATGCCATAAAGAAGTCTGGTTTAAAATAGTGGTTTATTTTAAATAAAATGGTTTATTTCCTTTCTTTTGCTTAAGAAATGGTAAGAATGTATGAACAATTATGATTTTTCTATTTTAATTATTTACTTTTTACTTATGTGTTGATTCTTTTTCAAATTATGACTATGAAATGCAGTTGATGAACCCTTTCTGAATCACTTTTACATTTTCCATTGATAAACAAAAGCCCCACAAGGAGACAGCATGGCATGGTAGCTTGTGCAATAGCCATGTACCAGCACAGATCTATCACCAGCTGCCTTAGTTTTTCCCCTTATTAAATGATACATGACTGTAACTCTTATGGAAGTTTGAAAACCTCGAAGTGGTAGAGGCACCAGCTGTAGCTATGGCAGATGGTATGTGGTTTGTCAACACAAGTAACTTGGATACTGAAGCCTGTATTGCACGTGTTGCCTGGGAAACCTCTGTAGAGCATAATAGGTTTGTAAAAGCCACAATGCTGACAGAGTACAGCTCCATCTATAAGGGAAAAGAACAGATTTTCTAGCAGCCCTCAGCCAAGGCAAGAGGGTAACTGGGTCATGAGGGCACATGGTGATGGACAGAGTCACAATCATACGCAAGCTTGTGTTTCTGGTGTGCAGCTGGGACTGTGGACTGTCCCTTTTATTACAGGCAATCACTTATGGTTTTTTTCTTCATGAATGCTTAATGCAACACATAATTAGACATGGCAGGTGAATGCCATGTCAGGAATTAAGACCTGAGCATTCCTGACTTTCATTTTACTGCTCGTGTTACCAGACACTGGGAAGGTTTGGAAGTGCTCTTGGCACAGGCAGCCGAACACCTGCACAGGGAGCAGCTGCCCTGCTGGGAGCCCATGTGCTATGCTGAACTAGGAGGCAGGGCTGGGGTAGTCACTGCCAAAAACTGGCCCCTGCTAGAGCATTGCTAGTCAGGGCAAGGTCTTGGTGTTGTACTGTTGGAACTGAAGTTGTAATTGTAATGTTTCCTTTATTTTTTTTGCCTTGGTCAAGTAATCAATCTGGTGCTGTAGGGAACGAATAGGAGAGAATAGGTAAGAGTGGAATGGGATTGTTCCTTGTGGGATAATGCTTGGGTTTCCATTCTTTGAATCTCTAAATATGCAAAAATGTCAAAAATGTCATTAGGAAAAAAGCCCCAGTAAATGTTAAAACAAACTTGAGATATTAAGCTCTATTTTTATATCTCCGTACCTGCAACCAGCACTCCCACTCACCCCAGTAAAGTGAAGGCCATGGAGAGCTGCTTCTCTGCCTACCACAGACTTTGGTTTCCCTCTGAAAATGTTCTGTGCCATTGTTCATCCATATGTAATCAAGATTATAATAGGAAAAAAGGTGTTTCATTATTTTAAAATGCACAAACACTTATTAAAAACTTGTAGTTTGAGAATGGTGGTTCTTTTGGTAAATAGATGAGCTGTGTTGATTATCAGTCTAGATATTTTTAAAAAATATTTTAGAAGAGCAAGGCTTTCAAAGCTTTTTTCAAAACAGAATTTGACTGATTTTGTTTGGCCAGTGAGCTGTAATCAATTATTAACAATACTTCCAGTGGGATGCATATTTGGACACGAGTCTTTAGTTTGTCAAAGAGAAGAGAACCAGGGAAAGACATTCTAACAAATTACAATTCCCTGAAAGTAGTGGTTTGCTATAAAAAAACATGCCTGAAATTTAAAGCTGATTTGGAGTAGTGCCGCAATGCCTCTGGTGGGAGCACTGGGGGACCACTAGCAGTTTCAGGGGCTGCTTCGAAGGTGTGGGAGGGCTGGCAAAGTTCCAGCAGGGGTTCACCTAGTCTACCGATGTTCCAGGCGCGCCGAGGAAGGAGAGACAAGCGGAGGGGCTTTCCCAGATGTTTATTCGAGCACCAGGATCGTGCTAGGGAAGCGCTGGCACAGCGTGTTACAGTTACATATATACCAACATAAGGGGGCGGGGGAGGATACAAACATCCTATGAGGTAGGGGTGAGGGGGTTTGAATTTGGCGGGCTTTGTATAGGATTGCGCAATACGGAGCCCTCCGGGGGGGAAACCAGATACCGAGGGGGAGAGGGGTAAGACAGCAGTGCCTGGCCACGGGATAAACCGAAATCTGGCCAATAGCACACCACAACAGAGTAGCCTGTTTTAGGTCACAACAGTATATCATCAGGGTTTCAGGAGTACTGAAATGAATTATTAAAAAAAAAATTGAAATCCTGTTACAATGTGTTGAGGAGCTCAGAATGTCCCATTCTTCTTGCAGTTCTGCTTGGAAATATTTCCTGCAAGTGTGACTTGTCGCAAAAAGGAAATTCCAGACCTTGTTTATCTCTAAACTCAAGCCATCCTGCATACACAGAATGGCCCATAATCAGATTTATTAGCTATGTAAAATGCTGTGTCTTCTAGGTGGCTCTTCTGCAGTTGCTTCCTCTAAAGAAACAGTAGATTTTCATGTTTCTTTGTTACTATGACAGTTGTGTTCTAATTATGACTGGTCAGATTCAGATACACTAATGGCTTTGCAACTACTAATTTTAATCAGGACTGAGCACACTGAGACTGTGTCACAGACTAAGTAGTCAACTCTATTTCTATGCACTGTGTTCAGAAGGCATAAGTATGTTTAAATCAGGGGACTTGCCCAAAGAGCAAGTATGATTCACTATTTTACAGACAAAGTGTCACATAAACTCGAGGGAGTAAATGTAGAGGTATACAGGCTGGCAGATGTCATAGTTTAGGAGTCACAGCTGTTTAAAATGGTAGGTTTTCGATGGCAAACCTCAGCTGTTGCTACAGCTATTATTATTATTATTAGAATTATTTTACCAAACCAGGCAGTATTTTAGGCTGACAAAAGCTTTTCAACTCTTTGTTTTCTCATTGCACCTGTATGGTGCCCTCTACACCTGATGAGTTGAAATCCTGTTCCTCTCTGCTTTGAAATCTGCTATAGTAGGAAACAAAGGACTTTGACAGAGGAAGAGAAGTGCCTTGGGGAGGATGGCAGCACATCTGGAGATCTAAACAAACTGAACCCCTACTGAACCCTTAAGGACTGTGTTAACCAAAATCCAGCCAACCAGACACAGTGGGGCAGGGGCAGCTGTGGAGAAGACACATTGGGCATTGTACTGGTAATTGCAGCTCTGAATGGGGACGGTGCAAGACACAGCAGGCCAGGTAACTCCAAGGATGCTGCCTGGGAAGGATGTCCCTGTTCTGTGGGCCCCTCTGCTTCCCACCAGTGCTGGCGGCTCTGCCCGAGCCCTGTGCTTGGGCTGTTCTTCATCCCTTAACCTCAGGAGCAAAGCGTTTGTCAGCAGGTCAGTGACAATCTTGGCAAGGTTTAAAATTGTGGCCTGCAGGTCAGCTCATCACTGACATCGTAGCTCACAATCAGGTAGCTCTTGGTAAGATGCCCACTGTACCTCTTGATTTTAAGGCACTTCAAGAGAAGAGTTTAAAATGTGTACATTGCTAATGGAGGATTGAAGCCCTAATTAATGTTGTTATGCTGATGTGTTTGTCCTCCATTTCCATCCATTTGTCTTTGAACCCTGGCTACTTACTGGAAAGCTTCAGATTTATTCTAGTGCAAATAATAGAGTAAAGTACCATAAATCTTTGTCTAATCTGCTTCCTGATTGCAGAATTGTATTTAGTTTTATAGAAGTAGCAGCTGACACCTTCAGTTTCAAAAGCAGTTACATGTAAGTGTGAAAATCACTCCCTCTCCCTGCCCCATTGACATAAGTTCCTTTACAAAGCCTGTTATGCTTGGATAAAGCTCTGTTCACATTTTTAAAAGGTTTTCCCTTCTTAAATTATGACAGAAGAAAATAATTTGGACTTTTTGTGGTGTTTAACTACAGCAATGTTTTTATATGTAAATGATTAATATAAAATTTTTACGAAAAAGACTCAACCTCATACTAATCGTTCAATGATGGTAAGTGAAAATGCATAATTGAATTTAAAATCTTCATTTTGAAGTTGAAGGAAGAATTATGTTGTATAAATTTGGCTCACAGAGGAGGGATTTTATACAATTACAAAATGGTTGGTTTGAAAACAATCAACTGAGAAAACAGCCAATCTCACCAATAAGCTGTATTGGAATAAGTTGTTGAGGTGGTGAAGCATCATTAGCAGCCACTTCTGAGCAAATACAGCTAAGGACTGCTCATCCAAAAACTTCTGCCATCCCTCGGAGACTCTGGAGGGTGACCAGGATGATGAGTGAATCTGGAGGAATGCAGAACAAACCAAATATTTTTACCACATCTTTTACCACATTTACAGCATCTAAAACTAAATAAAAGGGATGTTGGATTGTCCGATTCTTTCCTTTCCTGTTATAGAACAATTTTTCTCTTTTAAGAGGCATTTACTAGCCCGTCACTCTTCCCTTAAGCACATTGCAGTTAAAGTAAATTCTGTAAATAATGGAATTGCAGGTATTGATTACTTTCAAAATGCAGTAGTTTTGCATGATATGATATTGGCAGCTGAGCTGTGGTAAAATTGCATGTTGTATTCTAGTTGAGTTGGTAGAGCGCAGATTTATCCCCAGTGCCTGCTTGGCCAGCAGGTGCTGCTGCCACCCACAGGGATACCTCACTCGGCTCTTCAAGCAGGTCTTTGCAGACAGTGTTTGACTTGATATAAAGCAGAGCTCCTTCTAAAATTAGGTTTGAAAGATAGCCCTGAGTCAGTAGGACATCCTTGTGCTGAGAAGCATAAAGTTAGGGCTGACTACACATATATGGAAAAGATGTAGACTCCTGAAAATGAGAGGTAACGCATTCTTTTTTCCTGAAGTAGCCTTCTTCCACCAGCTTATCCTTCAGTAACACTCAAAATTATTTCTAGGTTGCAATTTGTACCTCTGATGGAGAGTGTCAGATGATGTTCTAAACTTGAGCACTGGTCTGACCTACAAGGTATCCTTGAAAGCATTTTTTCTATGTAAATGAAAAAATTGGTTCTCCTTTTCCAGGGTTCTAATGGAATTAATCCATTCCTACAGGGATTTATTAGGCTGTTAATTAGCTTCTTAGAAGTATTGCAATTCATTTGCATTTCTGATTATGACACTTCCTTGTGTGCCTTTTGAACTTTAGTAATTCTATAATTGCTTGGCTAAATAGTTAGGACTGAGAGCCCCACCACATGTTCGTTATGCATCCAAATTTTTCCTTCTCCTAATTTTGAGACAGGAACACATCAAGGATATAGGGCAAGGCTGTATATATAGAAAATCTTCCTTCCAAATGTGCCAAAGTAAATGTTCCAATAAGGAGAAGAAATGATCTAGGGTGCTTCAATTATGCTTTACCAAAAACAAAACCCCAAAACATAGGGTAAATGTGTAAGAAGAAATATAAGCATATGCCAATTCAGACATTACTGCACAAGGACCTCTGAAACTACAAATCTGAGAACATAATCCTGGAAATGTCTCTGCTGACAATAAAACAGAGCAAATGTTAATGCTGTAAGAAATATGTCAAAGTCATTCAGTGTTTAGTTGTGATTCTTATCACAAAGCAATTAGCTTTAAATTCTTCATGTGAACAGTTAAACTCTTGCATATTCTCTGCTCACAAAACTAACTTTTAAGACCCAGATGAAAATGGTAATTACACTGACATTTGAGCACAGTTTTCCTATCTTCATAGACTTCCATCACAGCCTTTGCTACTGTATTAAAAAGTTGAAGAATTGAAAGGACTGTTGTCAGCAGAGGAAAAAAAAGAAAAAACCCAGTATGATACTTCAAGCAGAAACATACAATGCAATGCAAGTGCTCCTATCCATCATATCCATTCAGATCTCATGGCATATTCTGTCACCAGTGGCAATCAGGGTCTTGATTACCCCATTAAAACGTCATCTGTCTTCTCTGTTAGTGAAAAGTGGAAAAAATATTAGCTATTTGTTCCATCAAATTGGGCACCCTCTGTATTTTGCACATACTCACCCTGAATATATCTTTTAAATAAATTCACTTGCTGTTCACTTCTGGATTCAGGAACTGTCAACTTGCATTCTTGCAGTTGTTATTTTCATGTAACTTTTAATCAGGAAACTGCATCAAATTTCCCACCACAATTTAAAGCCACTCCTATAAGTTTTCAAGTGTCCTGCATCTTTTGAAAGGCATTCAGACAGTTTTTTCAGAAGTTGTGTTTAGAGACAATAACAATCTTAATCATTGTTTGACTGGTGGAGTTAGTAAAATCCTTGTCATGAATAACCAGTTATTGAGCTGATAGAAATCTGTGAAGTGTTTGATGTTGTCCTATTTTTAGCTAGGATGGAGTTAATTTTCTTCCTAGTAGCTGGTACAGTGCTGTGTTTTGGATTTAGTGTGAAAGTAATGTTGACAACACCGTGATGTTTTGGTTATTGCTAAGTTGTACCTTGTTTTGTTTCTCCTCCCCATCCCACCGGGGTGAGAGGGAGTGAGTGAGTGTCTGCCTGGTACTGAGTTGCTGGCTGGGATTAAACGTGACAGGTGTTTTTTATGCACTTGGTGTAATTTAGTGTAAATGCAGTACTTCACAATCTACTAATGGAAAACTTTAATGATATCTATTAAGAAAAATAAGATAGCTGAATTTTGGGGGGAAAAAATGGGCTCATTGTGAAGTGACCCTCTTTTTAAGTGCAGTGTATTTAAGATACCAAAACTATAGCTGAACTGGTCAGGAAAAAGTAAGACAAACTAAATATAATCCTTTATTTGGTTTAGAGATCCATGTCTTTGTCATTCTGGAGTGTCTGAGTACATATGCACAGGAATGGGTTTCACTTGAATATGAGCACTGATGCTGTGGATCTGTACCAGAGACAGTCACATAACTGTGCTTATACCAGTGCTCCAAGATTTAGTGCTAGGACTGACGAGTGCCTGTGTGCTCCTGGGGCTGCTCCCGAGCTAATTGTGATGAAGATGGACTCAGAGGCTCCTGGGGTCAGGTTACTTGTAACAAATCTTTCCTGTTCATGTTGGGAGGAGGACATAATTCTACAGTGGTAATTGGCTAAGCATTTTGTAGTGGTAATTGAACTGCTTATATCTTTATCTTTGGGCTATGAATGAGAACATCGATGACATTCCTTGCCACTGATCTAGCTGTAGTATGTGAGATCAGTCCAAAATTTCTTGCTGAGTTCTTACTGGTATTCTTCATGTCCTAATAGAGAGAGAGGTTACACCCTTGCATCACAGTCACAGACGTGCACTCTTTGCAAGGTGTTATTGACCTGATCCAGGTTAGGCTCTATTTCACCTCCAGTTGTAATTTAAGCTCTAGCGGTTTCTGATTCTTATGTCACTGTCCTGTTAGGCTATTGCTATATATTGGGTTTTAAATAATCTTTTTAAAAATAGATTCATATTGAGTTGTCTTTACCCAGCCTGTACCGTCCAGTCTGTTTTTAATATGAAACACCTATGCATTGATGCTGGTGATGGTGTTGACTTTTAGGTCTTTCAAAGGAGATTGGTAACCATTCTTATGTTCTGTTAAGCATTTTAAATGTTTCATTAATTTACCAAGGCCATTGGATTATTTGAAGAAATCAATATCTCAATTTATATGACTGAAGGCATTGAAAAAAAGGTGAGGTGCCACTGAATGCTTACACAATTGAATAGCAATAAAAATACTAAAACAAAATCAAGACATAAGGTAACTAATCTCAGGAATCTTAATACGATGTCTCACTATCACAACTTAGTCTGCTAACATTGCCTTTATTGATTTATTTAGTATTACAATATTTAGAAAATCCTCTGTGGCAACATGCAACATACTTGTACTTTTGCCTATTATTAGAGTAATTTGCAATCTTTATTCAGAAAACAGGTAGGTTCAAAGATGTGGAAGAGAGAACAAACTATTTTCTGAGACTTCCAATAAAATATTTTTGTGAATTCAAGTTCAGCATAACACCACATGACCAGCCCTGACCTCACAGCTTAGGTTGCCTTGCCCCAAACATACACTTAAAGGCCATAATTTGCACACTAGCTGCAATTCTTGCTGCAGTCAATGAAGGCTGTGGTGGTTTGGCACCACTCAGATTCATAATCATTCCCGGCCCTGAGAAAATAATGTTCAATGGAGAGACTGTAAATTAGAAAAAATCTACAGGTTCTTGCTATCAATAGAGTTAATGATCCCTCAGTCTCAATACAGTACAGTAAATAAAGAATTGCTCTGCAACTGAGATAAGAGATGGAGCTTAAATTAATGTTACTTTGGCCAAAAGACTGAGTTCAATGTAGCTATTACCCAGTGATTTGTTAAACACAGATTCAAATGTATTCTTTCTATGTAAAAGTCCAGTGTGTGTTTTTAACAGCATTCAAATACAGTTCTTAAGCTTTCCTCTGGGAACACCAATTCAGAGGTCTTGCAGTTCAAATTTACATTGAAAAAAAAAGGGAGGGGTCAATTTGGGCCGTCACATATAGGTTCAAACCTATTTGATCCGATTCAGTTTTCTCTGAGTCGATATAAAGAGCAAACAAAGTCACAGTAATTGCATAATATAAAACATCTTAAGCATGGCTATGGCTAATTTACTTCATGTCTGCAGCTGGTGTTGTGTACCCATGTATACCAGTTAAAACCTGTATGCCAAATTTTCACTTTCTAAAGAACTATTTAAATAAATGGATCTGGCCTGGAGAACACCACAGTATTTGTCAGTCTTCAACTTAGACTGTTAATGAAAGACAACTTTGGGTTGTTTTTAAATAGAGAAATTGAACTGCCTTTCATCAAACAAAGGGAAAGGCAAGCTTCTTCCCCCACCTTGGAGGACAGCACTGTTAACCCTCAGACCAACATTTAAGAGGTGAGATGATTTCCACGTCATATTTTGCTCATTGTTCTGTTTCTCATGGTAATTCCTCATGCTTGCAGCTGAGTCTCAGGCTGTGCTGTGCTCCACTGTGCAAACCCACACACCAGTGCTGTGTGCCAGGGCTCACTCCCTCCACACATCCCAAACCCTGAGCCCAGGGTCACAGTCCTGCGCTGGGCTAGAGGGAGGAGTGTGTGCTTGGCCTCTGCAGGAGGCAATGTGGGCAAGTAGGACACGATCTGCTGGTCATTTAGAGCAATCACAGGTTATATATCGCACTTAAATATGTGAAAGAGTTCCTACCCTGGAGAGCTCTGAGGTCCAAACCAGTTCTTCAAGACTGGCTATGTTTCAGATCTTTTATTGGGGAGAAAACTGAAGGAAATAAATGAACTGGATTTCTTTGACTGAAAAAATAGTGCTGAAAATAAGAAAGGAGTTAATAAATCTAATTATGGATATTATTACTATCATTTTATTTCCATGTGTTATTAAACAGCTGTCACATTTCCCGTGTTTGGCTACGCTGTGAATAGTGTCTTGCTTTTTGCAGATGTGTTGTTTGCAGAGCTGTGCTTTTTTCAGGTTAGAACTGAAACTCTGCCACCGACATGAGCTTCAGCATGTATTTATCATTAATACAGAGAATCCAGTAATGTTGTGTGCTTGCTGAATTAAAGGCAAAATCAAAGGCACTTTACCTGTCAAGACCTTAGCTCAGAGTTCTCAGTTTATCCTGCGGTGGATGACAATGTGTCATTGGTTTCTGAAATGGAGCAGGCAGCTACCTTCATTACCGGTCTGGCAACTTTATAGCTCTGCTCAGTGGCAAATTTAGTGCTGGTTCAAACCCCATCTGATGCTTCCCCTGGTAGGCACGTTGTTTTACACTGCTCCATCACTGAACATCATCCAGGAAAATATACCTCCACTTCAAGTGTCCATTAAACAACATGGGAGGTATCCTCTTCCTCAAGGGCCAAGAGATGGAGTTCCTGGCCCACTAAGGAGGTGAGAGAGTCCCAAAGCTGCTGGAAACCCCTAACCAAGGGTTTGTCAGCAAAAGGGCCCAAGCAGTCAAGCTGGCACATCTGTGGTAGGAAGGGTCTGTGGCAGGATTGACACCTCAGCTGGACTCTCTCAGCCAAGTGCATTAGCTCCTGTCCCGCATCTCTTCATTCCCTTGCCCTGAACCCCTGCAAGGGAGTCTATGTCCAATGCCAGGGTGTTCTGAAGATACCCAGTGTTGTGTTCAAATGACCTGCATCCATCCTTCATCCTTATGTCAAGCTTTTCTGTCAGCTGGTTCAAGGCTTCAGAAATGCTCACAGGAGATGCTGGACAAAGGGACGGTTTGGGTCGAACATACCATACCTGGCACTGATGGAATGGTTGAATAATCATTGGTGCACATCCTGTGTCAGACCTGAGTTTGAATCCAGACCTCTATGTGACTTTAAAAGTGAAGTTTTCTCCCCAGTTCCCATTGTTATCTTCCATCTTATTTTGCTAGCTTCAGTAAGGATTTGGAAAAGGACTTTTCAGGGAAAGCTTCCTTCCAACTCTGCATGCATAATCTTCTGCATTTTTGTTCATTTGATCTATGCTTATACTATATATCATCTCAGAAGAATAGGTAATTAAAAACACAATTAATTTGTTGCTAATTGAAGGTTTTCTGAGTAATTCACAAACCTGGATTACCAACAACAGGCAAATATTTAGAACTGTTAACCAGCATCTAAAAGCATCAGAAATAATCGTCTGGATTTACACAACTTCTGGTCCATCCATGTAACACAACACACATCACTGGCTTCAGTCAGGAGGGGCACGAAGGCCTGCTTCTTAGGAGGAAGTGTTATGGGTTTAGGAGATGCTCTCTGGGCTTTCCCCTGACTACCTCTGCTGTGGGGTGGAATTCTGCTGTAGATCTGCTTTTGAGGAGCTGCATGTGATGCTCAGCAAAGGCCCTCCCTGTCCCACTGCCAGCAGGAGGCAAAGGAGGGAATGTAATAACACCTCAATCTTCTTCTTGAAAGGGCATCTGAGGGACTGGAGATCAGACTCTAGGCTTGCAGAAGGACCAAGCATTCCTTCCTTTTTTCCCATGGTTTGGGCATGGCTGAATCAAAGAGGAGCAATGTCAGGAGTGTGGGAAATTTGGAAATGAACTGCTGAGCCTGGAAGAAGGAAGCCAAGAGCTGTCAAAAAGTAGGGAAAGCCTGCCTGGACTGTTTCCAAAGAGATTTGAGACTAAAAGGACCAAAGCCATCTCCGTACATCACTGGAACGAACTTGCAGCATGGCAGTGTGCCCAGGTTAGAGATGGCATCAGGACTCTGTTACAATCCATCAGCAATAAATTGAATGTTTAGTCTAATGCAAGAACATTATGTGTCCTTCTCCAGAAGGAATCATTGTCCTTCACCCAGAGATCTGCAATGCATCGTGGATGTTGTAAAAAGCTCCAGTGTATCCAAGCAGGGGTTTCCCATGGGGCAGTACAGGCAAATGCCATAAGCCTGGTCCCAGTTATGTCTTTTCTGCAAGAAAGGTATTTCTAGGTGATAGGAGGTGTTTTTACTTGTCTTATTTCCTCTGAAACTAAGAGAAATATTATGTCTTGTTTGGTGATTTCTGTAGCAAACATTTTCTGTTATCTCTGCATTTCATTTAGCCCACAAGAACAACGTCTTATTTCATCCTTTGCCAAGAGCAAGAAAGGAGAAAATACTTCTCTGCTTCCTTAGCCTTTCTCTCATCTTGATCACTCAAGCCTTTGTCACCTTGCCAGACACCTGTTACCTATTCTGGTACTGCTCTCAGTCTCACAAGCTGCAGAGGGCAGCACAGCCTCCTGGAGAAGCCAGCAACTAAAGTTTTGGCTATTGGTTGGATAGAATATCACCCACCTGTGTCTGTGTGTTAGACCTTGGCAGGGTACAGCCAATGGAGAAGCAGCTTATCTTGAAATCCTATTTCATTTTGCTTATGGTAAACAAATGAGCCATTCAAAGAGAATGTGATATTAGGAAATTATCCTCTGCTGCATGCCAACTTCAAATAGATCCCAAACAGTACTGATAAAATCAGGAAATCTTTTTTGCTGTTTCAAAACAAGTTACTAAATTTTACTTTATCCTCTAGGTGATGTAAAATTTCAGTCATACTACAGTGCTTGGAATCTCATATTTGGCTCTTTCACATCACTCATTACCTCCCTGAGTCCCACATGCCAGTTTTTTAAAAGGTTTGCTTTTAAGCATTCCAAGGACAAATATGTCTTTAGCAACATTTAATGACCCAAAATATCCCAGAAAGAAAACCCTTGCTGTGCTGCTTGCTTTAGTAGCTGCACTGCTTCCCACAGGACATCAAACCCCAGGTACTTACAGTGGGTGAGATGGGGACAAGCTTTCATAAATTCCCCTTTCTATAGCTGTGATTTTGCGACTTGCTTTGTCTCTTCCCTTTTGTTTTTGTTCCTCCAGTGGCTGCAGCCTTTGTGACCCAAGTATTGTGCAGGGATTTGGGATTATTTTAAGATTTGGCCAGAAGGTCCGAGTAGACAGCCTGAGGGACAAATACTAATTGCCCAGCCTCACTGGGAGTCCCAGACTTAGGGGGCTAAAGTCAGTGGAGTATTTAAGGAAATCCCTCAAAAACCTGTGAAGGAGAGAGCCAGTGGTTGGAGGAGGAGCTGTAGACAGAGTTACAGTGCCTTTGTTCTCTCCTGCTACACAGGTGACTGACCTGCCCAGGCTGTGTGTTCTCTAAAGACAGGTGATGGAGATGTGACACAGAATGTAATGTGGAAACGTGGGTGGGGGCTGAGGAAGGGGGAATAGCTGCCTGGGGTAGGAACATCAGCTCTCTGCTTCCCATTCACAGAGGTGTGATCCTTCCAGACTGCAGCTCGGGAATTCAAACCCCCCTATTCTTTCCTGCTCATCCTTCCTTGCCCAAGTTTTGAGACCCTCATCGCCCTCCCCATCTTCTTTTTTCCCGAATCTCTATTCCCATAAGGATATTTCAGGTATAATTGTTCATCATTTGCACTTATACAAGCTACTGGAAAGTTTCAAGTTATGTTTCTCAAAGGGATAAAAATCAAACAATGGCTGTACGTAACACAGAATGGGTTGAATACACACAGTACCTCTGCTGGTTGGAGGACTCCAGCTCCTGAAGAGCTTGGAACTGTTACAGGTATGTCCCATCCACAGCCTGGTACTGCTCAGGCCCAAACTGATCTACACACACAGAGATGAGCAACTTCCTCCAGCTAAAATGACAGAGCAGTGGCAAATAATCACTGATCAGAAGAATTAGTCAGATCAGATGTAAACCGGGTTATTCAGAAATCTGTCAGGTTTTTTTTTTCTTTTTCAAAGACTAGGGTTTGGCCTGGTAATATCTGCATCTGGTTCAAGTTCAGTAACAGAGTTACAGTCAGATGGGCTATCTAGAAACTCTTCAATTGGTATTTCTTTACAGCAATATATGTCCAGACATATCTTTGCTCTTAAGTCATTTATCTTCCTTACATAATGCTAATTTCCAGATGATCTAAGTTGGTATTTAGACATAAAAATGCTTAGAAATTTTATAGGGAGGATTGGAGGGGGGATTTGTTTTTTTCTTTTTCAATTTTTGTTAATTCCAATCCTAGGCAAAGAACAGCACACCAAACTAAAATGCTTCTTTTTCTGTATCGATCAAAATGTTTTTCAGATGTAGGCAAGAATTAGTTGCCTTTCTTCAGACAGTGCAGCACAGTCAGCTGAAAACACAGTGTTAGGCAAAATGACCCAGTAGGCAGTAAAACACAGCACAGAACACAGCTGGGCAGTTTCTCAGTTGAGATAGCTGGGCAAAACCTTTGAAATACTTACAGCAAAAGAGCAAATGACATTGAAATAGCAAGTTCAACAGCATTCAGTTAAAATTTAACCTTCTAAATGATGTATTGAAATTGCCAGCTTGGAATCTTGCTCACCTGATTTTACATTCTGAAATGCTTGTCCTGCACTCAGTGCTGGGAATAGGTTTGCTGCTGAGACCATTTCTGCCACTCCCTCCACTTTATTGGCCAGTCTTCAAATTTTACTTCTTTAGTTAAATTTTATGGTTAAACATTATGTATGGGCACATCTCATTTGATCAGTTATAGCCATGGAGTTTAGCCAATTTATGGCAAAATAGCCCGCTCCTGTCAAGGAAGGGCTGGGATTCACTGAATTAATATAAATTCCTTGAGGCACTTGCTGCATCTGAGCAGCACGAAGGGGAACCAATCCTGTTATAGTATGATAGTTCAGAATACTACAAGTGTTGCCCTTTTCAGCATGGTGAAATCCACATATGATGCATTTTAAGGTAAATGGAATATCTTCCTTTGGTGGATAGATGACGGAAATTATTGATGTGTCTGCCTAATGTGCTGTTCTCCTGGCAGACAGCCGAGTCTTCAGTGGATAACTGAGAGATCTCATATGCTGTTAGTGTTTTGCAAGGGTTCTCAAATCCCATACAAACAGACCAACTCTTGCTCTGCAAGATGTGTGTAATGGCATTGATCTTGGTGGATGGTGCTCACACCCAGCCAGGAGAGAACTGGGCCCACATTCTTTAAACCCACTGCATGGTGAAGTAAGACCCAGTTCCAGGAGGTGTGTTTCACTGGCATGGAGTGCCTGCAGAGTGCCAGGACTGGCTGCTCCAGAAGGCACCTTTCTCTCTCAGATATCTAAGTTCCTGTGCCTATTCTTTAAATACAAAATAAGCATTCTTACATCCCTCTCAAGTGATGAATTTCTGCTCCCAAAGTTGCATTCATGTGAGACAGTGAGGGCTATGCAGACACTGTATTTTCAAAGCATGTAGTACCTTTGCTCTGTGCCCTCCAGCCAAGCAAAAGCTCCTCTCTTTGCATGTTTTTTTGCCAGGTTTTATGAGGATATATAATGTGTGCCAACAGCTAACAACTGCCTCACATAGATGTGGCCATTGAATACACACTAGGCTAGAGGAGCAAGACTATCAAAATAAACCTTTAAAGAGCAAAAGCTACAGGGAAGACAAACTTCCAGCTATCTTTACCAGTATTCAGGTCATCAAAGGATATTCTCCCTGCCCACATGCTGAGTGTACAGGCAGCAGGGACTGCCAGCGCTTGCTGCCTAACTTCCCTTCCTCGGATCTTGCAAACGTGAAAGGTGTTGAGAGTGAGTTCATTCAATCTCAGTAGATAGCATAATGAGTTTGCATGTACACTCTTCTCTGTGTGTGCATTTGTGTTCTGGGATATTTTGGGAGGGTGCCTGTGTTTTTCATCTTTTGCCTTCACATGTGACCGGAGTATGTAGATTGTGACTGCTGAGCCTTGATTGCGTCAGCTCCTGTAGCCCCATTTTCGCTATGTCTGCACACTATATTTGGACTTGTTTTCATTTGTAATATTATGGGTGTTTCTTCTTCCATGGTCTCTTGCAGCCTATCTCTCTCCCTAACCATCCTCCCTCCTACTGTCAGCTGAGATAGGTCTTGCTGTGCCTGTTGCAGTTCCTGCTTGGTGCAACATATGGCTTTTCTGTGGAAACTTGTTGAAAGAACTGGGTTGAAAGAATTTATGTTAAAATGGAAGGTGTGCATCCTTCCATTTTAACATAAATTCTTTCAATCCAGTTCTTTCAATTTGGTCAGAGGTCGTATGCTCACAATTTCCTCAACCAAAAGATACCCATTCTCACTGTGGCTAATACCACTTGTGACTAACTGAGATGGTATGACTGGCACTTTTCTCTGGCAAATCTTATACTTCTGACAAATTCCCCACATATTATCCATTCCTTCTGTGTCATTACTCATAGTATTTTTCTATTTAATGTGTTCAGCTCACAATGCATTTGGGAATCCATGACAGTACTTTCTTTCTCTTCATTTTGAGAAGTGTGATCTGTGTAAACTTCAAGAATATTCCTGACATTACTGAAATCTCTCTTGTACAGCTGGAATTTATGGATGGGGGTACATTGACTCTTTCTTTTTTCCTTTTGCTGTGGTCGTGTTGCTGTGGATGCCAATACCCTTCTTGCACTATTCATCTTCAGATTTTTCCCACGAGTGTAGATAATGAAGCTCTCTTTATGATACACACAGATCCACTGTTTGTTCATATCAGACTGACCACGTAATGGAGGGGGGGCACATGCTCTAGAAAGGGCACCTAGCTGGTGTTGTGTAGGGCCAGGTCTCCCACACAGGAATCACTTCCTGTTTCTCCATTGTTTCCCTGAAGCTTCTTTTCCCATCTTATTTTCCAAGTATTTTCTGTGCATTTTTTAGCTTTTAAGTTACACCTGTAATCATGGAATACTGACTGTTCATACACCAAGCCTAATACACCCCTTCAGCTTTAGCAGACACTCTTCTTTATTTTCTCTCTTTTTTTCCCTTTCTTTTCTTTTCTTCTCTGTCTGTCTTTTCTGTCTTTTTTTTCCTGTCTTTCTTTCTTTTCTATCTTTCTATCTTTCTTTCCCTAGCTGCAGTAGTCCTTCACTGAGTCACTGCATTCTGATGCCAGTTCTAAGAAAACTGAAGTGGCCAGTGAGTCCTTCCTACAAGGACAGGATTGCATTAAGGTTTGTTACCTTTTTTTAAGGACTCTAAAAAACAGCACAGTCCTCTTCAAAATGTGTTTTCTCCCTACTTTTGCAGCCTTTGAAGGCTACTGCCTTTGCTTTTACAACGTTTTAACTTGAAAACCACAGAAAAAATTGAAATTCTCAAGGCTCTAGATTTAGATGAGTTCAAGTAAGCATTTTAAAAATAATTCTTGGATGCTGTGCTTCATCCCACTATCACTGATTCTGTACTAGAAGTACTCTTGAGCAGGGCACAAATTTTGTTTAAAGGCCAAATGCAGATAAGAGGACAAGCCAGATAAGGGCTGTGGCAAGTGTTCTGGTTTGGTTTGGTTTCTCTCTGGTATAAATCAATGTTTCTTTAACAGATTTTTGCCTTTCAGTGCTGTTTTTTGTCCTGTAGCATCTCATACCCAGCCACTTTTGTACCTGTGCCAGCTTATTGAGGCTTTGATTCAGTTCACACTGCTGAGAGTAGGTGTTGAGAGTGTGGCCTTGGGTGCTGCCTTTTTCAGTGCTGAGATTTTTGCAGAGTCACTCGCTGGGTCTGTAAGAAAAGTGCCAAAGCCTTCAATGGAGGGGAAGCAAAGCAGCTAAGATGCAACAAGCAGTTATATGAAGGTGAGACTTTGAAGGACTTTCACCTTAAGCTTGGCCTTAGTTCAGTATGTTCCAGGAAAGTGGTGCTTTTTGGGGTTGTTTTGACAGGCTTTTTTGTCATCAACTGAAAAGATGTTCTGTAAACTGTCTCAGTCAAATTACACATCTTTTACTGCTGTATTGCCATTATTCTTTTATATATTGCTTATGCTGTTGTCTAGTTTTTCCTGCTTATCCCATTAAGGTAAAAAAAATTGTACCTTTTGTGAAGTTTTTTACTGTCCTATTGTCGTGGTTTTGATCCTGGTGAAGTGCCAGGCACCCACGGCAGCCACTCATTCGTTCCCTCCCCTGCCACAACTGGGCAGAGGAGGGAAGGAGAGGGGGAAAAAAACCCCGAGGGAATTAACTCAGAGGTCTATGAGTTAAGGAACCAGGAGAAAACGCTCTAAGGACAAACCAGGCTCAGCTTAAGTTGCAAAGTGAAATTTATTACTACTTGAGTTAGGAGGATATGAGAAATAAACGAAACCTTTAAAAAACACCCTTCTTTTCACTCCCCACCCCTCCCTCCCTCCCACCAACAGTGCAAGGGGGGCAGGGTGTGGGGGTTCAGGTCAGTCCATTTCCAAGATCTTCTTTCCCTGCTTAGGGAGAGGAGTCTTTTTCCTCTGCTTTTGCCGTGGGGTCCCCTCCCACGAAAGACAGTTCTCTGTGAACCTCTGTGGCGTGGTTTTTCTTGTCCACAGAATGCAGTCCTCCAAGGACAAACTGCTCCAGCATGGAAGCA
>VYZT01046405.1:20339-76353 GCA_013400735.1 Pomatostomus ruficeps
AATGTTGGCACCTCACCCACGGACTGCGGGTGGCTCTGCATCCCTCATGGACCCCATGGACTGCAGGGGGGACACTCCGCCTCACCATGGGCTCACCACGGCCTGCAGAGGAATCTCAGCGCCAGAGCCTGGGGCACCTCCTCTCCCTCCTTCTCCACTGACCTTAGTGCGTCCATGTTGTTTTCCCTCACAATTTCTCACATCCTTCTCCTTCTCTAACTAAAAGCAGCTGCGCAACTGCGTGCCCATTTTGTTTTGATTTTTCCTTAAATATGTCATCACAGAGGCATAACCAACCTTTCTCACTAGCCCAAACATGGCCAGTGGCATGTCCATCATCTTCAGAGCCATCAGAGATTGGCTCTGCTGGAAATGGTGAAGAATCCCAGAAACTTCTCACAGGAGCCATCTTTATGGGCCCCCCCCCTCTACTAAAACCACAACACCTATTAATATTCTTGCTTCTATTCTGCTCAGCCTTTCTTCTTTACATACAGCAAATCCTTCCCCTCAATTCCCAATTAACTAATTCATTAACTGGAGTAGTATTTTGTTGGTTTAGACTCTATCTTCTCTCCTTTCATGGCAGCTAATCTCAATTTGGAGTTTCAATCTCATGTGTGGGTTTAGTGTGAGATGCTTTGAGAGTTGTTTTAAAGTTGTTTGGGGAATTCACTGCATCATTCTCAACAGGCTCCAGTACCATCTCTGAGCTCAGCAAGACTGCACTGTCATGAACAGCAGTGCCTCATTTTCTTTGGGGGGAGGGGACTCAGAAAATCCTTATTCTGCAAATTATAGTTAATGTTCCAGCATAAAAGTTAAGTAAAATGATAGTTAATATCTCATGTACACATTAAATTTTAAGGGATATATTCTCCGTTCATTTAATGCATTAATCTTTGACATTAATTGGAATCCTATGTAAAGACTGAAGAGAGACCATCAGTGGTAATGTAAATTGAAACAAGTCTGATATAATACAGCTTTTAAAGAAAGAGTCATTCAAGTAACACTGCTGGAGTATGCAACAGTTCTGTTGTCAGTAACAACTAAAGGACCCTTTGGGCTGCTAATAATTCTGTAGCAAGCTGGTATAATCTACTGCTGCTACATCAAGGTATTAAATAAGTATTATGAGGTAACAGTTTTCTGTAGCAAGTATTTGAAATTGGCTACATAAAATGGACTGAGCTCCGTTACAGACTCCCAGCCCACCGCAGTGAACTGAGAAGGGACAGCTTCGGTGTAGTTTACAGCACCTATAAAAAGTGACTGGAAAATTGATAAGATGTTGGTTTCCTGACGTGTACATCTTACTCAGCTGAGCTGGAGACAAATTACCAGGACAGCTGTGGATCGGACTGCTTTCCTTATGCAACTGAAAGAAAAGAAATCCTTCTTTCTGTTTGACAGCTCGGTGCTCTGTCACAGCAGTTCAGCTGGAAGAGGCAGGAAGAGGGGATACCGGAGCACAGCTCCCTCCTCGCCGCGCCCGGACGGCTCCCTGAGCACCGCTGCTGCTCGGCCAGCACAGCCCCGGTGTGGGTCCTGCCTGTGGGGCTGCACAGCCATGGCATAGACAGAAGCCTCCCTCACGGTAAGGCTTGCCCAGATCTATCTTTTGTGGAAAAAAAACTTATAATGTATTCTACTCTGCATCTAAGTCCTTCCTTACAATAGTGCCTATAGTGGTTATTGTTTTTAAGGAGTTTTCCTAAATGGGATCATGCCCTGGTTTCATTCCCCACGCAGCTACACCAGCTGTGGTAGGAGCACAGAGAGAAGAGCACGGAGTTAAAGTGGGCACAGGAGATGCATAAGTTGGCTTTGCTGCTGACAGAAATACTCACTTATTTCAGGTTGATAAACTCTCCTCCTTGGAAGCACTCCTTCCAAACTCACTGTAGGACCTCGAGTGCCGGTGGTCCTTTGTTACAAAGTGTATTAAAACAGTGCCAAGAGAGCCACAGACACCCTCAAAGCAAGAAATACAGCACCTGGTACTTCTGATTCGCATTTTTGTTCTATTTGACTTTAATTCTCTTAGTGATAAGTCTTGACTTTCCTTCTACCTGATGAAATGCACTCATAGAAGTTAACTCCACTTTCTTAAGTACACACATTCACGGACCAGGATGTATTTAGACTAAACATTTGTTTCCTT
This sequence comes from Pomatostomus ruficeps, assembly GCA_013400735.1. NCBI lineage: Eukaryota > Metazoa > Chordata > Aves > Passeriformes > Timaliidae > Pomatostomus > Pomatostomus ruficeps. Next base: position 22,507 of record VYZT01046405.1, read on the forward strand.
TTTAAATGGAGTTAATTGCTAATTAGCTTGATTTAATTAATGGTAGTGAATGCAAATTTACACCCTCCCTAAAAATTTATTCCAGGAAACAAACAGTTCTTTCTAATCTCTGTTTGCTCTAGGACCAGGATGAGATGCTGGCATTTGTGTCTCAAAAGAAATGTTTGCAAAGGGGGTAGATTTGCTTTTGTCATCATGTGTTTCATGTTAAATGACAACCAATTAAATAAATGCAAAAGACAACCAAAGCATCTGGCCTAGGCACGGTTTTCACTGAAAGATGAGAAGCACATTGGAAACAGAATGTTTGCACGTGCTGGAAAGCCTCAGTCAAACATCAGTGTGAGGAGGTTGTGGGGTGGGAGGGAGGGTCTGTGGTATGCTGTACTTTGGAGGATTTACTGCAATCACATTGAGACTTATTTTGACCATGGCAAAGTAAGAAAATGAGTATTTTCAGGGTTCATTTTTTGAAAGAAAAAAGCAGACCTAGTTCTGCTATTAGAATATAGCATGATTTGAGGTTTCTACAATACAATTTATTCAGATTGTTGTAGCATTTAATACCTCAGTTCATAGTAAGGCTGTGATGCAGAGCTATGTTTTCCAGTCTAGAATAAATAAACTTTGTATTTTTAGTTGTTGTGGAATAGCACTGAGGGGCAGAAGCAGAGGGAGCTAAATATTTCTGCTGTTTTGCAGGTAAACATAACAGATAAACTCATAAATAAAGAGGTTTATTTTTATTTTTAAATGCTAATAATTTTTGATAGACCAAGTTAATTGTCTTAACTATATGAAAATGTGAGAAGGAGAAGGGAAGGGGTTCTTTGCAGCAGGACTATGAAGATCAGCCACAGTATTGCTGATGTGAAGATCAGAGGAAATAAATCTGGGGCAAGTAAAGAGACTCCCTGGTAAAAAAAAAAGAGAAGCAATCTGTATTACTCTGTGGACTCTGAAGATAAGTACAAGGGAAAAATTGGGGGAATATTTCCTTGGTTTTTTTCTGGGTTGAGAGGAGAGCAGCTATGACTCTACACTTTTTCCCCCACTTTAAATTCCCACATCCCTTTCCTGCTCCCAAAATGGCATCTCATTTCCACTCATTTGTTTCCCCCTTAGCTGTGCTTCAAAAATGCTGTGAGTAGCCTCATATCATAAATTATATCACTGAATTGATAAAATTTACCACACTGATTCCACAAGAATATTTAAGTTTCTGAGAAAAAGCTTGCAAACCTTTGTGAAGGGCAATGTGTGCATGTAATGTGTTAAATTACAAACCTTCAGCACATAAACCTTAGAGTTCTGGGAAATGGTGTGTTTCAGCCCTGGAATGTCCCCTGGAGAGGGAGAGAGAGCATCACTGCCTGGGCATGTGCCAGAGCCCTCCAAAACCCAGCCCTGCTGGCACTGCAGGCTGAATGTGAGAACATGACAATGAAAGCCAGTTAAGACGTAAGCTCACACCTATCCCAAACGCTAGAGTTTGGGGAAATTTTACCCTGAAAACAGCCGAGTCGATGAAAAAAAGGTTCTGGAGTCACTGATTTTTCATCACAAAAGCCTCAGATGGTACCACTGCATTGCTGAAGTTTAATATGTTGACATTTTTCATGAAAGCAAATGTGTATCCTCTTACATGAATGTGGTAACCTATGCAGCGCTTAAAAGATTGTAGGCTAGGGAATAGTGCTTTAAATGAAGGGGGAACCTTTACACCTGTTGTGCTAGAATTAAATTCTGAGAATGCTGTTTATTAAAATGTATGTTTATTTTTAAAAAGCTTATACTGAAAAAAACCCCCTTTTGGCAACCCTATTTTTCACCATTCACTGAATAATTCCTAATATGTCTCTCTGAGGGTTCTTATGCTCATGCTTTGTCTTGGAATACACTGCTGTTTTGTCAGCACCTTAATATGCATGCAAATCCCTCAGTATGTGAAGCTGCAAGAAAGCAAATTGTGTATTTTCAAACACTTGCTGAAACTCAGGTCCTTGCTTTGGGCTTCCTGCAGCATTATTCTCTTCTGATTATCATTCCTGCTGGTTTTACATGTTGTCTCTGCATTTTAAGCCTAGTGAAATGGATGCAACATTGCGCATTGTTCCTTTCTTAGCCAGTATAATGAATCGGGTGAGTACAAAAATACTCACTGTGGGTTTTTTTCTGAGTGTGTTTCTGACAGTTTGGGAGTGCAAAGTAGCTTGGCTTTGGCAGGCTTTTCAGGTGAAATGTAGCTACATCTGAATTTGGATTCCCCCAGCTGGGTAGATCATATTCTCACAAGGTGTTTCAGAAGGGTACTCGGGGATATGCATGCTCTGAGTGTGCATATTTGTCTTCCTTCACTGCTATTTGTACAGCTTCTTTCAGATTTTTGCCAGGATGACAGTGTTTGCATATGGCCTACTTTGGTTATTATTAGACTCTTCCTGTGCCCCATAATTGACTCTTTTCTGAGATGCCATGTAAGATGGCTGAGGTCTTTTATATGTGTTATTTAAATATTTGATCTCTTCCATTAGTTTGTCTGCAGGACCTGTTCTACTCTTGAGCAATAACCTCAAATGTTTTCAAGCCCTGTAACATTCTGCAGATCTGCTGGGGGACCACTAGTAGCTAGCGAGGACCTAACTGGGAAATGTCAACTGGGCATACTGGAGTTAAAGGTCAAAAGATAACACCTTGCAAAGAGCTAAGGCCCCTCTGCCTCGTAGTAACAATGGGAGAAGTTCACACTCTGTAGCTGTTTTGTCACCTGGGACAAATGATGAGGCAGCAGTGTTTGGACCGCTGTTGTCACCTGCGTATTTTCTTCTAATGTAGTTATGATTTTAAAATCTGCTATATCCTTGCCATGCTTTAAGACCTCTTTTGAACATTATTTTGCACTATTTAAAAAAATCCTTCCACAACTGTAGCAGCCTGTACACAACCACCGTCCAGACCTTTGAACCAAAGTAAAATGTGGGAAATTATTTCGCTATTACAGAAATGTTTATGTTGCAGAATTGGGATGGACATCCAACATCAGCACTGCTTGAACGCAGAGATATTCTTGGAATTTAGGGAAAAGGTGGGTGGTGGAGAAGAAAGGAAGAGTCCAGGTTATTGATTTCCTAATTATGAGCAGGTCATATCAGACACTAAAATCAATAAGCTGCTCACTCACATTTCTGCATGACTGAAGCACTCTGTGAGTTATCATGGTGTATATTTTTATTTAAACAGCTGTGGAGATGACCTTACATAAGGGTCAAAGCCAGCGAGCTAAAGCATGTTGCAAGTGAAATTTCAATGGGATATCTGCTAGCTAGTGAAATTATACTCTCACATGACTAAGCACTTTAAGATAAGTATTGTAGCCAAGAATGAAAATTCTTCACACTGTAAAAATATTTCTTGGAGTTCATTCAAGCATCTAACTATTTGACTGGATCACAGCCAGAAAGCTAACTGAACACACTTGTGCTTGTACTGGCTGGAAGCAATGAAAAAGCTATTGCTAGAATATGCAGTTTTGAGAAAATATCTAATTCAATTCTTTAAATACAGATTATTGTAGTCTGTCTCTCTTAATTTTTTAGCCAAAGTCATGGAACAGCATTCAACAACTGGAAGGCAAAAGCATAAAATCCAACATGTATTCTGGAATGCATTTTATGGGGGGAAAAAACCCCAAACAATAAACCAAAAAACTTCACCTCTTTAGCAGGCTCATGTACATTGATTAGGTTATGAAAAGACTAAAACATGTCTATGAATGTTGTACCCTTCTTTCCTCTACTGGACACCAAACAGACATTGTATTCACAGGGCACTGGATCTTTCCAAATTCTAGAGTATCAGTCAGGTGCCAGATATCTTTGTGCTGGACAGGTCAGTATTTCATTGTGGTGTGGATTTTTTCTCTTCCTTTTTTTCTTTTTAATTGCTCATTAAAATTTATGCAAACAAGAACAGGAGGGACACTAACAGTCTGCAAATAGGAGTTGTCTTACTAATTTGAAAAACTGAACACAGCACTGAAATATCTGTGCCACCTTTTTCAAACTTACTGGCAATATCCTGCTAGGGAATGGTACGGGTGGTGATGCATCAGTTTCATCTCAGCCATTAGAATTAAAACCTGATTCAGTTCAGCTAATGTCATTTAAATGCTGCTGTGCCTAGGCTAATAAATCCTGTGTTCTCGGGCTCTTACGATGAGGGGTAACACTTAAGCCTTTTCTTTTGATTAGGGCTTCAATATATATTCAAATTTTCAAAAAAAAGTGCTGACATTGGTATTTATCCCAAACTTTGCTCAGCAAACCTAACTGCTGTGCAATAATTCTACAAGTTTTGGTTTAAAGAGTTTTTCACAGGAGAATTTATTTTGGATCCTTAAGAAAGTATGGAATAATGCAGGCATGTGTGTGTCATCCAGCAGACCAGGCCTGCTCTCCCCAAGCCAGCTAGCACGAGAGCCATGATTGTAGGGAGAATTCAGCTGCCTCCACAATAATTGAGGGTGACAGCCAGTATGGAACTGAACAACATCTGCCTCATTCAAGTAGGGGAACTCTTCAGGAAATTAATAACCTTGTATTCTGTATTTTAGGAATTAAGTCTCTGTGATAGAGAAAACATGGATATAAGATGACAGTTGCAAAGCAGAGAGGTTGTAAGCTAAATCGAAACAGGCTTTCAAGAACAAGTAGTCTTTATTGTTGCTGTTTGTTCTTTATAGCTTGACTTGCATCACCTAACTTTTGAGTTGTTTTGTTCACTGGCTCTGTTGCTTGCGAATTTAGGAAAATAGAATTTAGTTCTTTTAGGCACTGAGAATTATAGCTTAAATAAAGGATTTTCTCCTATGCTTGAAGTGAAATAATATGTGCTTAAATATTCTGTTGAGTTGGATCCAGAATGTTCAACATCTCAAGGGATTAATCTCCTGACAAATAACTCCTCTGCCGCATGTATCTGGAGACTAGTTTTAGCTAGTTAATGTACAAAAACTTTTTTACTCCCCAAGATTTTGAAATTACCAAAATCACCATGCTAAGAAGTAAAGTCTGCTCACTCAACATAAAATGGGAGTCATGTTTCTATTCCCTTGATGTTTACTTGTGTACAGATTATGGCAAACTATTTTGCATTGCTTTGTGATACAAAGAGCTTGACAATTGTTCAGCCTGCAGAAGAGAAGGCTCTAGGGAGACCTCAGAGCACCTTCCAGCACCTAAAGAAACCTACAAGTGTTGAGGCACTGAAACAGTTTGCTCAGGGAATCTGTGGATGCCCCATCCCTGGAAGTGTTCAAGGCTTGGTCAGATGGGGCATCTTTGAGCAAGCTGGTCTAGGGAATGTTCCCTGCCCATGGCAGAAGGGTTGGAATGAGATGATCTTTAAGGTCCCTTCCAACCCAAGCTATCCTATGATTCTATGAAAATATTGCTATAATGCAGTGATTTTGGTGCAGACTAGATTGATTCCAAAGAGTGTCATTTAATGTAATAACCTGTGGTGATCAAAGACTGGCACTCCTTTCATGTACTAGCCCAGTGTTTGTAACAATCTGATTCCCGTTTTAGTAGCTGTTGTTTTGGAAGTTTCAGGGAGGTTGTCCTCTGATGTTGCTGCTTTGGAAGGTGTTCAGATGTCTGAAGCTAATGTGCTGAAAGTCTGAACAGAGATTTCCTGAGCAAAGCAGATGAAACTGTGGGCCAGAGTCCCAGCCTTGCTGAAGGTCTAATTGCACTTGTGGCTGGCACCGAAGGGATCACAAACCCACTCTAAAGAAGCCATTGAGAACACACTGTCTGGATTTAGGACACCTCTTTTTACAGCCTTCCCTTCTTCCTTTCTCTTTTTTCCCAGGTTTCTTTTAACCTGTCTATTGGATCATGCTGAAAGTCAGAGAAGATGGACCTAGAGCCAGGAGAACTCCCCTTTATGCTCTACCAAATTCTAGCAGGCAAAATGAGCATTAGGAACCAGTGCTGTGAGTATAAATTTCAGGCTGATCTGTGACATTGCCCAAAAAGAGCAGTAGACAGGTCTCACAAGGTTCAGCTGGCCCTATGCTGTTCCATCTTGCCCATGTAAGTCAAAGTTCTGGTCAAACTAAGCCCAGTGTTGGAGATCATCTCGTGAGCTTTATTTACAGTTCATTTTATAACGTGATATACATTTTTGTCAGATAATGATCAAGGAAGAATTAATTATTTTCTTCTTGCAAAGTTATCTTTCTCTCACTTTTCCATCTAGGCATAGCTGTGATGCATATCTGTCATCTTTCTGAGTTCTAGACTGTCTATATCAAAAATGCTGATCACATTCTGTAAAGCCAGAATTCCATAAATCCAAAACTCCTTAAATAAATTTCAAGGGGTATGTAGGAGGAGTTTGTGTTGGTTTGGGATTTTTAAAAGCAAGCTTCTTCTAAAAGGTTATCTAATTGTTTTCCTACTTATTGTCTGTTGATTATACTGCTATATTTCAAGTAATTCTTCATCTGATTACCTCTGAGCACTGTAATTAAGGCCAGTTATCATAATACATAGGTTGTGTAATTCCATTATATCCACTGGTGACTCAAAATCCAAGCTGATAAAACCGAAAGCAGAGTTTAAACCTTTATATTTTGTTCTACTACTGTAGAGGTCTGATGTAAGGCAGTCTCCCTGATCTCATGTGAAAGAATGTTCACTTCTATGGAATAGCTTTTCTTATAGGACATGAAAGGTGCAGTGGGTGATAAAGTAGCTAGGGAACCAAAGCAGACTTTGTAGTAAAAAAAAACCTTAAGGTTTTTGTTATGTGTTCATCAAGAATGATATTAGATGATCTGACCTTGAGATCTCATACCTAACCATCAGCTTTCCAGAGAGCAATTGAGTGAAGCCTGACTTCAGCTCTTTCAGAAGGGAATTCAGAGCACCTGCCTCTGCTGACAGGAGAAGGGTCTCAGGGGAATCTAGATTTCTTGGTAAAATTAGGTAACTAAATTCAGATGGGAACAACACTCCTTTTCTCCTCAGGGTTAAGCAGACAGACAAATTTCTGCAGATAGAGCTTTACAGGATTAAGGAATATAGTTACTTCAGTCATGGTGCGCAATCCTGTGGCTTTCACGTGCTTTTCCTCCCGTGATTTTCCCCAAGCAAGGCACTTTGTTTTTATTCATTAGTTTGCAAGCATGCCATTATCTTATTAGGTTATTATCCGAGCAAGGTCCCTAAGTAACCTGCCCCTGTCAAGATATATCTATCAGAAGCAAAACATGGATTTCACAGCTGCTTCTCCTCTTAATTCAGTCAAAAATGTTCATCCAGGTACCCAGTGTCTGGTGGGATTAATGATATAATGTTACATATTTTATAGAAACAGTTCAGGTACCCAAAAAGCAGACACCAAATGCCATTTTAGATGGCTGGGATGTCCTGTCTAGCTTTTGCCTGCTGCCTCAGCGCACCTTGGATGTCTTGAATTTACTGTATCCCATTGCCAGCCCTGCAGAGAGGTCACTGCTACCGTAGGATATCTCAAATATCATTAGACAAACACAACTGAGCAACCGAATCTCACCTTCTCCATCTATAATATAAATATTTCAGTTTAACAATACAAATTGGTATGAGATACTGTCACTGAGATGTTCCATCCTTAACAAAAGCAGTTTCCCAGCCATTGTCATGTATGATGGGAACCCCTTAGTCAATCTTTTAAATTGTTGTTCTTTGCATTTGGGGTTTTTTTGCAACCCAGAACTGAAAAAGGGATCCCTTAGCAAATGTGGTCATTGCTTCAAGAAGCAAAATTAAATTGTTATGAAGCAATTAAATGCCTAAAACAAAATGGCAGTTATTTGGAAACCAGGTTAATTTTGGTACCATTATGAGATATTGTATTGTGCATCACAGAATTCTGATCTCATTGAGTTAAATTTCAACGGGAGTTTATGGGATGTGACAATTAACACCAAATCCACTTTTGACCTGTAACGCAGTATCACAGTTGGAAGGTTTGACAGTCTATAAAGCTGTCTTATCCAGAACTTCAGTAGTAAGACAGAATGTTCACAAAAAATATCTTGAACTGAAAAGCGGTGCTCTTCAAGTTTAGTTAAAACAATAAACTTCAGTCATTAATTTTCATGTTGGGTTTTATGTCCCTTACACAGGAAGTGCAACAAAATTGCTGCCTTCTCTCAAACACCTGCAAAGTACACCACTTGTGTAATGCACTACCAAGCTTGAAGTTAGTGCAGTACAATAGATGTAGGAGAAGAAAAATGAGGTTTCATGGAAGAAAAAGGGGGGTGGGAGGGGTTGTTTGTTTGTTTGTGTTATTAGATAAGCATCTTAAAAATTAAGAGTTCATAACCTGAAATCTTTACAGGAAAAAGCTTATCCTCTGTAGAACTGATTGATTAATCAAAAGAAATTCTCCTTTGGAAAAATGTTCCAGGGAAAAATTTGCAATTACTTCCATTTTGTGATGCTTTTTTAGTATATTTTCTTTGCCATATTGCACTGTTAACTTCAACAACACCCAATTCTGTTTCAATCAGGTAGAATAAATCACATTTGGAAGGGTATCTGCAAAGCAAATGCTCCAAGTTAAAGAGTCAAATATCCAGACAGCAGTTGCAGTAGGTACAGGTTTCTTGTTACTTACTATGCCTCCAATATAAACTACAGGCTTCTTCAAAAGAAGCCAGGGAAAGTTCTTTCACCCTTGCACACTCATCTTTTGGAAATGTGCTCTACAGAGAAGTGTTTATAAAAATTAAGAACGATGTTAGAATTCTTTGTGATAGCACTTAATCATCAAAAATAAAATAAGCCCCTATTTAAGATAATGAGCATGTGCCATTCCACTCAATGAAGCCAAAACTATGATACCAGACTGGATTTGGCTGCTTTTTATTAAATAGAGTTTCTTGCAGATTGTTCAGAAGCAACTCTAAACCAAATCTCTGATCTGCTACATGTTACTGGTAAGAAAGAAGTAAAGAAAAAAANATTTTCATGTTTTTAAACAAAATTTAGTATGTCAACATATCCAAAATAATAATTTTCTCTGTGGTGTTTCTGTTCTGTTTTGAAATTGAAAATCATACTTCATATCACTTACCACAATGTTTCTCCACTAACAGTTATAAGCTTCTGTAAATTCAAACAAATCTAACAAAATTTTACAGTCTACTCTGAAACTTTCTGCCTTTTCCATAATTTTTTTAATGGATACATATATAGACATGTCAAATGTTCTTGTAATGGTTACAAATACTCTTGGCCTAATCCGAAGGTTATTTTGTCTCTGTAAGTGGCTCCTGCTGATGCCAGGGGCCCTGAACCTGCTCTGTTTCTCTAACCTGACAAAGCACTTAAACCAGTGCTTAACTTCCAGCACAGGAATAGATGACTGGCATCAAAAGGCTGACCTTGTGTGTAAATAATATCTAGGTTATCTACCAGTTCCTTACGGGAAAGGAATTAGCTTCAAATTGTGCTCAGGCTTCCATAGCTTCAGGGGCAAAAGTCACGTGAATCAATAAGACCCAGTGCGTAGTAGAAAAGGGATGAAATGTTCAGATAAAGAAAATTTCAGTTTCAGAACACAAAATTTATTGCAAATTTGACCTTGTAGAATACTACCAACAGAACAGATACTGCTGAAAATACTGCAGGTGTCAGGTGTGATTATAGCCAATAAATTCAGGAAATAGTTGATAGTTTTATTTTGGTTTAGATGCAGGGGGTTTTTTAATTCAATAACATACAAGGTTTTTTTCTCAGCTGCATTATTGACTAGGCTGATGTGACCAAACTCAGCCATCAGAGAATAGTTTCAAATCTGTCATGACTAAGTACGATATAGATTCTGGATTTTAGCAAGCAGCACAGAGAGAAACAGGTTCAGCAAACCCAACATAATCAGGAAGAAACTAGTAGGACGATGTGGTGTGAGGTGTTGGCTCCAGTAAATACTACAGTCGAAGGACCATGTTGATGCTGGGCAGCAAGTCATTGATAAAAGCTGGAGTGAGAGCTGTTGTTATCCCACAGGGATAGGTGGGAAAGTGCAGCACAGGCAGCCAAGATCTCTGCCCAGAAGGCACTCAAATGAGAGGTGACAGTGTTAATGGAAACGGACAGGTCTGATTCTTCTTGAGGTCATCTGTGTCCTCAGCAATTCCAGTCACTTCCACTTTCCTTCACTAGGATTTAACATCATTTTCCAGCAGCCTGAGTTAGCGTTCAGTCCAGCATTAGGAGCTTTGCAGAGCTTTAGCTGGATCTGCACAACCCCATTCTATTCACTCTAACTCAGCAAAAAGTTTTCATTTTAATTGGTGAGTTCATATAAATTTGTTTGGGTTTTCTTTTCCTAAATAAGCTAAATATATTTTCATCATTTCAAAAGTAAATATCTGTTAGATTTTAGCTGTTTCTTTGGCATATCTGTCTAGTAAACTCAAACTCAATTGTAAAAAGATGGTGAATTCCTGATACAGTAACAGTTTGCCCAGAAAAATCAATGTTGAAGAATGACAGCAAAGAGAGTCCTATAAGTAGTATGACTTTGCCATGTACTCAAGTATTTTTGGAGCCCAGACAGTACATTAAGAAATGACAGATTCATGTAGTTTAGCTGGTGATTTATAAAGTTTGCTAGCTGATTTAATAGGGTGCTAGAAAGCATTGTTGTTCAACCAAGTAAAGAGAATCATAAAATGGTAATGAATGTTATGACAGTTCATGAATATTTCATTTGGGGTCTCTTTCGGATGCCTGTTAGTTTATCTCAAGATCTAGGAGTATATTGCATATAAATCTGATGGAGGGTAGAGCTGCACAGTATGCCAAGAGACAGACAGGAGAGGTCTGGCGAGAGCAACATGTGTCTCGGAAGCACTGTATCGCAGCTAAGTCCTCTGCAAAATGGTCAGGAAACATAAAGTATCCAGGGCATCAAGCAGTGCTCTCATATTTGTTTATTTGCTGTTTGTGCATTTAGAAACATCAGGTAGTGTCTTCCAAGCTCACCATCTTTACTCTTGACTTCTGGGAGGACTGGTTCACTGTGACCTTGGAGGAAAGCTTTTGTTGAAAAGGCCAAAGGGATTCCCATCCCATTAAGTGTTTCTTAACAGCAACTTACAATGTGGACAGACATCATCAGTAAGGTAAATCTGGAAAAAAGACTTCCAATTTTTCACCTCTAACACCCCAAAGTGAGGAATGTACTCTTTGTGCTACTTTAAGTCTTGAACAGGTATATTTACTCTATAGGCAATTATGTATTCCATCGTTAGTTTAGTAATACATCCTGCATACTTAAAACTAAATTATTTGTGTGATCCAATGCCAAATATTAATGAAAAGAAAGAAAAAGTTTTTACCAGATAAGCTGTATTTCAATGTCTTTTGATCCACACAAGCAAGATGGACCTGCCTAGTCACAGCAGTGCTGTCCACCATAAGGTGGAAATTCTCCCACTTCCATTTCCTTGGCTGTTTCTTAGTGAGAAACCCCTTTAAAACAATGGACTTTTGATTTTGTGCATTCTGAAGGCTTGCACCAAATGAAGCAATGCAAGAGCAACATTTGAGGACAGGTCAACTACAGCACCAAGCTAGAAGTTCTGTTTAATGGGAATTACACACTCAGAAAAGGTGAAAACAAACATGAAAGTCTTGAAGGGGACTTACACAGGTGGTTTATAGTGTTTGCATATAAAATTATCAGTGTTTGCATATCAAACTAGAGTGAATCCCATCCCACAGACTGAAAGCTGTGGGATGAAGGGTTTTGTTTTAGCTAATAAATCCTTTCAGGGTTAACATGTGGAATCCAATATTCAGCTTGAGTTTTGTATCTGTTGGAAAGACAAGTTTGTACTGAGGAGGAAAATGCTCCATTTACAATGACTTTGAAGGAAGATGTTGGGACAATTTCTCTGCCACTGACTGTGTTGTGGCTCAGCTTTGTATCCATCTGAAAGACAAGACAGGAAGGGCATTGTATGAAAGCTGTGAGGCCTTGCAGTTTGTCTGGTTAAATCAACATTTGTGAAGGGACTCAATTCAGTATGAAAATCTCTGTAGCATAAATCATTATTTACTTTCAGTAAAAAACCTAGAAGTTCAGTTTGGTTTTACCAAACGAATTTGGTGCTGCAATACAAACAAAAATGTGTCACCACCCTAGTTTATCACATTTTGTTATAACCAGCGTAGGCAACTGTGGTGCAGTCTCATAAATGCAAGCCCAAAGAAATATTTTTTTCTATTATTATTGCATATTGGACAGTAAAGTACACTGAGAAAACAATGTTGACAAAATTTTCAGGGACTTCTTCAGAGACAGCTTGATCTATAGTTCCAAGATGGACAAAGAAGTTGGAAAACATTTATGAAAAACTGCTTGTTCAGTTCCAGTTTGTGTCGAGGGCTATTTTGCAAACTGGAAGGAGAGAGAGATATGCTGTCCTAGCAGATTTGACTTATGTTTATAGTAATTCATTTGGCCACTGTTTATTACTTACTAATCAATCTTTATTATTACATTAATTCTAATTGGGATATGTGAAACATGCAGTGCATTGACCACATGACATCAGTTTACTTGCTGAATAATTTAAGCTATTTCCTTCTAATGCCTTAGGCTGCAATATCATTATTTTTTGGCTGTCCTAATATTCGAGTTATATTGATGTTATTTCACTTGTTATTACCTTCTTGACATGAAATTGTTTTTCAAATATGGAAATCTTGCTCAAATACTTCTATGTGACAGAATTCTCCATTAGTCTATAATGTATCATAATAACAAAACAGTGCAACATAAAGCACGTGATTTGTTTTCTAACCTGTGCCAGCCTTCACAGTAAGGGGACAAGAGATGCCAGAAGGAGAATTTTGGTCTGCTTATTTTTTATATATTCTTATCCTTTTTTACAGAAGGCAGGGAATAATCTTGCTGATAATACAGAGGCAACAAATGCACAAGCAGTAAACGGACAGTGTGATTTATCCCACTTCACACTGCTTTATAAGCCGTATGTATCACTCCTGTGAGTTGTCTTCTGCTTAAAGAATTGTAAGAAATATATCTTACTATTACTTTTATTGATAAAACAGACAAACCACCTTAATTCATTCTTCATCCAGAGTCTTTTATCACAGCATGGCTGTGATTAGGATTCTGATCACCGTGTGCCACTCTGAGATTGAGAGGTTCTATCTACTCATCTATTATTCTTCACGAAGCAAAGCTCCAGTGTACCATCTGTTTTCTTACTGAATCTTGCAAGTAGCTGCAAAGAGGTGGTCACCAGAGATTAAGTCTGGCAAGCAAGCCCTTGGTTTGCATGGAGATAGCTAAGCATTCACTGCTATTGGCCTCTTTAAGCTTCAGATGAAATAAACTACTGTTCTCTGCCATATTTCAATTTATATTTTATCAGGTATTATTTATATATGACTTTTATTTAATTTTTATCTGATCATAATTGATTTTGGTTTTTTCTTGCTTTTTTCCCTCCAAAAAAATCACTTGGAAAACCCCCAAAAAAGCCATAAATAACCATGCTATAGAGCTTTAATTGAAGTCTGTCTTGCATCTTATAAAATCTGGATTAACAAAGGCAGTTTTATGCTGGTGACACCTGCCCCTTTTGACACAAGGAGCCGAAGGGGTTCCTGGTATGAACATGCTTAGATAAAACATGATATCAGCAACCCACTGGATATACCTGAATATCATCATCCCATAATTCCTCTTCTTCACCAGGCTGCATAGACAGCTTTGCTTTATTTGAAGAATGTGAGATTGGCAGGAGCCAGCTGAATCACCTAGGCACTGCAAGTTTACCTGATGTTGTGCACAGTTAGGGGACAGGGGGCTGAGCACAGTGGGGGGCTGGGATGTGGCTGTTTGCAGTACCTCCCAACATCCCTGTCCTCTGCTGGACAGAGGTGTAGCTCTACCAGCTCACTGCGACTGAGCTTTCCCCATCTTTCTGGAGGCTCTTTTCCTTTAAACTGCATCATTCTATTGGAGCTCCACAACCTGCAGTATTTTATAATAGTCTGTGCTATTCCCCAAAGAGTAATAAAAAGCAGCTTTTGAGGCTCCTCTTTTTGATCCATTATTTAGAGCCTAATTTGTGCTGTCTGCAATCCCCACATCAGTGCCAGTGGTCCTGTAGTTCTGCAAATTCCCTTTAGGACTAGACTAAAATCATAAATCTTTTTTTAGGAGGTATTTAGATATCATCACACCACAATTTTTTTTCAATCTGCTCCTCTTACCACAGATTTGCTTTTCATAGCAGAGAAGGACTGTCTGAGGAAACAACTCTATTTCTTACTGACTCTCAGCTTCCAGATTAAATTTTTACTTGGCAACAAAACTTCCTTTCCCAAGATGATGGTTAGAGTGTATTGGTCCTGGGCTCAACTCAAGCAAACATTTGTGTTTGTACAAAACCTGGCTATTTTCCTCATATGCTCAGTAGGACACTGGGAACTGAGCCATACAGAAACAGCAAGACCTAAAGTCATTAGCTCTGGGCAGATCCTACATCAAGCAATGCATGGTATTAGACTATGTTAGTAGCAGCACGTGAGTTTATTTTTGCTTCATTCCTGTAAATGACAGCTTTATAAAATGTGCACACTTTGAGCAATCAATCTTTTTTCTTTTTTTTTTCTTTTTTATTTGGTCTCTCTCTGACAGGAGTAAAACCATTCTTCGCTTTAAACATGCCCAGGCCTTTTTCCACTTTGATTGAATTCATTTTGTGATACTCAATGTTTTGGCTGCCACGGCAGGCCGGTGCTGCCACACGGCAGCCTGACACTGCGCTGTGGTTCATTCAGATGCTGGGGCTGCACACGGCAATTGACAAAACTCATCACTGACAGAGTCCTTAGCCCCAGCACCTCGCAGTCTAAGTGCTAATGATGCTGCATGGTGCAAACCCACAGAGACATAGGCACGCTGCTGGCAACACTCAAGCAAAGGTTTTGCAGGCTTGATCTTTGCATCACTAAGGAATTTTGTGTTGGCTCTAAAGCAGCCCAGAAGGCAAATTTGTTGAGTGAGAGGGTGAGGATTCATATGAGAGTGTAAGTTACACAAGAGACTGCGTAACTCCCCTTCCTGTCGGGTGACAGGCTCTGGCGAGGGGGTCACAAGTCACACAGAGGTTTGATCCCTACTTCAAAGACTACAGGCATGTTTTAAATTACGGAGTCCTTGAAAAGTTCATCCAGAATGCTGCTTAAAGGAACACCCCAGAGATATAAGCTGTAGTGCTATATTACCTCGGTTCACCACATAGTCTCTCTCTCAAACACTTTTTTTCTCCTCTCCCCCAGCCTTTTATTTTCTTTTTTTCATTTTTCTTTTCCATTATTTTTGATGTTGAGCAGCTCCAGAAACAGGAAGTACAAGGTTTCTCAAAAAAGCCAGAACTTTTCTCTAAGTCTTCAAGTAGGAGCTAAGAATCTCATTGTGTGCTTTATATAAGTAGATGGACAGAGCAAAATCCTTCAAAGAGAGCAAAGTCTGAAAACTAAAAATGGCATGTCAGAAATTAGTCAACAAAAAAGTGAGATTTATTCACGTACTTAAGTCAGCCATTGCTCTGGAAACTGTATCAATTGGTATCAGTGCTCAAAGTACAGCAGTTTGCAGTCAGCTGTGACTCTTGCCCATGATCCTGTGAACCTGTTATCAAAAAAAAAGCAGCTTCATTTTAGGACTAGAAGTTGTTCACTGCATCTAGAGGGACAGACAAGGCAATGAGGGTGCCTTTCTTCTCTGACCTGTGGTCTCCAGAGCAGCAACCTAGAGAGATGAGCTTCTGCCAGTGCTGGTTGCTCCTCTTTTTGGGCGTTTTGTTTTGTCATCTCTCCAAAAGAATTGTTATCTTCACCAGCTGGAAAAACCCTAGTGTGATCTTATGTAACAGGTGAAAACAATTGCTAACAGGGGTGGTTTGCCACAGAAATTGGCAGACTTGTATCTCTTTACTCGGAACACCAGACTTTGGGATCTAATGAGATGACAAGGTGGTGTGAGAATTTTGACCAGCTGAACCCATTTATGCCACTGAAATGATTCACATCATAGTGAAGTGGTTGAATAATGCTTCCCCTGTAACTGGGTGCACTCTGGCAATCCTCAGGCTGGAAGGGACTGTATACAAGTAATTCTGTCATCTGAATTTCTGCAACCCTCCCCTACTCCCATTCACACCAGGTCTGACTTCTGCCTACATTGTTGTTTGTTTGTCTGGAGGTTTTTTTAATAACCATTCTTCAACTATCAAAATTGTTCTTGTAAAATGTATTATTTAACCAGATCTAACTTGTCTGAAATAGTAAGTGAAAAATTAATTAAAGGGGATAACTGCTGCTTTCAATTCTGGTATCAAAACCATGTGTGACATAATCCCACTGGTCAGAAGAAGCAGTGAGCTGCTAATGGACATGCTATCTGTGAGATACAGCTATTGCCTTTCCGCAGATTGCTTGGGGAGAAAGTACAGAACAGTGAATTCTCACATTTCAGACTCCTTCTTGATAAAAATAAATATGTTTGATTATTCAAATGTATGCTGTTTGAAAAACAACATTCAAAACAGATATTAAAAATTGAAATGGCAAGATGTTTTCATGCTTAGGGCCTCGAGCATGCAAGGTTCCTATTCATGGTCGTGTCTGCACTAAAGACGCTGTCCATGGCACTGAACAACTCTGTCAGGTCAGACGCTCTCAGTGGCCACACAGCACAGCCATCAGCTTGGTGGTGTGAAGATCCTTAAGCAGCTCTTGAGGGGGTGGGTTTGGTCCCTATGAGTGAGTTTCCTGCCTCTAAAACAGCAGAAAGTAGTTTTCTGTTTCAAACTATGCTTTGTAGGTGTCATGTGAGCAAACACAGCGCTTTTGTGATGGACACTATGGCAGAACATCATCGATGTAACAGTCAAATTTCTAACTTTGCCATGCTCAACACCCAGGTCTGAAATCCATGTAGACATTGAAAAGTTGAAATTGAAAATTTGAAGAAAATAGAACTATAGAAATACAGGAAGAACAGATTTTTATTTAATAAAAAGTGGAAATAATTGCAATTCAAAAAATACTGTGTAGAACTTCATTCTATTTGAAGGGATTAAAACTTTGTTATAATTGTTTAAAAGCACAGAGAGTATAAATACATGACTTTATGCATGCAACATGGCTCACCTAAACAACTGTAACACACACAGTGATGTCAACTGGAAGTTGTCTTGTCTTGTAGGGAAACATTAAAGTAGAAAAACAAATTTTCCCTGGTTGAAACTTTCCTTTCTGTGGTGAAAACTAATCAGTGTCTCTTAACCTATGGCTTTTATCATGAAATGTGTATGAGGGGGATGAGGGAGTTTAAGGAAGTAAGACAGCAGGTACATACTTCATTTTATTTATTTAACACTTTGAATTATTAAAAAGACAGGTGCTGCTTGGAAGATAGTTTCCATTGTTGTACGAACTATCAGCCAGCAAAAGGACCAATGTGTTGACAGATATCTTGACCATGAATTACAACTACAGGGATTGAACCATGAAGGGTGAAAAAAGAATGAATTTCATTATATTTATACCTAGAGTGAACAAAAACCTACAAATACATGGTAACAGTATGAATGGACGTTAATTATTTTAGGATTAATTCCTTTTTAAACATTAAATTTAGAAGATTGCGAAGTAGAGGAACGCTTTGTAAAATGACACTTAATTCTAGGGCAAACTCTCTGGTAGGCCGGTAGCAGGCAATAGTGCTTTTAATCCATAAGTCACGGACTTGAATCTGTCTCAAAATGCTAATGATTAGTGGAGGGTCAAGGATTTCTTCACTGATTTAGAGATTTATGTTCAGAAAAGGGCAAGACAATACAAGAATAAAATGAAAGACTGAAGAAAAGTTTTTAAAAAAAGAGAGATAAAAATGCAGTGATCTTCTGCACCATAGCAAGGAACAGGGACAAAATACCAAAAACTTTTCCTTAAGGAAATTTCCTGTCTTTGCTTATAAAGATACTTTTGAAAGAAAAGTATTATATTTACTTTTCAGATAGTATATAGTATATGAATAGACAGAAAATTAGCATTATAGTGCAGCATATGCCCCTAATGAATGGGTGAAAGACTGTGACTTTACTATCTACTTGGACTAAGAATTTTGATTCTAATCTTTTCATGTAATGATGCTATCTTTGTACATGATAGTAAGGGGTGGTTTGTTGCTTTGTGGTTTCTTTTTCTTTTTTTTCCTGGGCATGGGCTACTGAACTAGAACTAACTAAGATTGGATTAAACTGCCTCTATCCTCAGCTGTGTTTGACTCAGAATAGAACCAATTCTAGAACAATTGCTCTGTGCAGAATTCCAAGGTGAAGAAAAACAGAGCCTTATTTCCTCTAGCCTCATATTGTGCTTCACTTTCAAATATTGACTATGAGATATCCATGTGGGTATTTAAGTGTACTCTGCATTTCCAGCATAAATTCCTCTGCACAGCATCCTCACATAAGTATCAGATCTCGAAATATATCTACGTGTGGGCTACTCTTGCAGCTCCTGTGACTGGACTGTCACTCTTTTGCAGTCAGTGGGTTTTACACTCTTCCAACTCCCAGCAGAGAAATTATGCCAGTCACAACTTCATCTGCAACTCTAGAGAAGGGGGGGCTCCTCATTTTGTGAGATGAGAAGTGGCTGAGAAAATTAATAATGTTTGGGTTGTTAATTTATTCAGCCTCTTACTAGCACTGCCCTCGCCCAAGTTGTACCTGAGAGGCACTTTGGTGTTTATCAGCCTCCATTCAGAGCCACGTCACAGAGCTTTTGTTACTGTCACTTTTGCAGGGATGCCTCACATGGTCAGGCAGAGCCAAACTGATTCCTCAGAGCTTCCCCTTTTCACTGCCCTCATTGGGCCACAGGCAGAGCAACCATGTGGGTCCTGGTCCTGCCAGGCACACACCCCTGTGCCAGCCCTGCACCAGGGACATCTCCCACCTGCCAAGGACTTGCGTCTACACTGAGTCTCTCCATCGTGCCACCCACTCCTCAAAGGTCCTTTCTCCAGTGTTGGGCTCATTTTTTATGGTGATATTATTTGAGGTCATCTAACAGGTCAGGTAAAGAGCAAACTGTGAACTAGAATTTCTTAAACATGCAGCTGGATGGCAGGTCAAATTTTTGTAATTAATGCAGTTTATTAATTTAGATCCTGAAAAAATTCAGGACATCATGATGACAAAGACATTAAATTTTTCAGGTGTCTTTCAGAGAAGTTGAAAATGCTGCTGCTCCTACTTTTACCTTTTGCACTAGCAGCTTCCTATCACAGTAAGGACAGTATTTTTCACAGTAAAAAAAAGATGATAAAAAAACGTTTTCATACTTCTATCTTTACTATATCCTCTTGCTCTACTCAGATCTCTCCGTTTCTGACAGAGAGTGACTAAGAGTCAGTGACTTTCTTTTTCTGCAGCCCAGTTTCCCAACAGATTGTTGGAGCTGTTTCAGCATTCTTAGTTGCCCCCCACTTCTACAGTGGAACAGACCTTGTTATCCACAGTGGCAATGGTAGACATAAAAATAAAAATAGGCAAAGTGGCATCCAGATGCTGACTACACAGCTACAATTATGCTGTTATATGTCCTTCTGGAAATTGGATAGCCTGCATGGGGCATTATTTTCAGGTTATTAACAACATTTTATGACATTTTGACTCCTGCAGCATGGTAAATTGGAGTACTGTCAAGAATTAAATTCACACCATAATTCCTGACTATTTCATGAAAGAAATTTCTCTTTAACACGTAAAATAACAAAATGATGACTGTGGGCAGTCAAATATTTTCATTTAAATAGTATTTATTGATCTGCCTGTGGTCCAGGAAGTGAATCTAGTTATATATAACATATAAAAATCATATCTGCTTCCTTCTGCCAAGGTTTATAAACTCTCTGCTTCTTTGTTGCGATAGCTTAGATCTTCAATAGGACCAGTAACGACCATGTGAACTCAGAGGTACACTCTTGACTGAATGATCTTTACTTCCTTAAGTAGTCTTAAATGCATAACTTTTTGTTAATTAAGCTCTGGACAGATGCTTTTATTCAGCAAAGGGTTTCAGGATGCTGGTGTATGCAGCTTCTGGGGTGATTAGATGATTATCTTTCAGGAAAGCATTGCTGGACCATTCTGTTTTTTAGCTCATCACCATTATCTCTCATTAAGAGTCTAGCCTGCTCAGAGAACAAGGAAGGTTTTCTCATCCTCATTATTTTCCAAACCACTAGTTCCCTGGCAGGAATATTTGTAAATCCACATTGTTCATTACAATAGCTAGATGAAAATGTGACCTAAAACTATTGCCATATAAAACAAAAAATAGATTTGGGCATAACAGTTGTGTTTTTCACTAAGTGGAAAAAACATTAACTATTGCATCAACTACAGCTTAGAAAATACCTTTTGGGTCACAAGTATTTATGTACCTAAATGCAAAATTTACCCTTTAATTCAAGTATAATCTGTTATCTCTTTATCACTTCTTTAATCCTAAAAAGTTTGGAGACCATTAAATTATAAAACTCTGTTATTAGATACAGTAAAAGGGGGGAAATCATTTGGCAAGCCACACAGAGGAAGTAACACCAATCTATTAAAAACTCTGTACATCTTATCTGACAAGAGATCAATTGCAGGCTAAAAATCTCCTTGGGCTGTATTCTTTTTTTTTTTTTAAATAAGTGATGTAATTTGAATGTACTGCTTTCAGACTATCAAAAGGCTAAATAGGCCGTACCTAAATTTTCATGTTGCTATTCCAGTTAATATTTATATTGACAAGTGTCTGGCAGGAACAGGCATGAAATGCTTCACTCTACATAATGTGTACACCTGGTAGTGTGTGCTTGTAAAAGGAAAACTGGACATTATGCAAACGGATTCAAAATGAGTAATTCACACCTCCTCTCTGAAGCACTTACAGTAAATACAGTAAATCAGGAGACTGTCTGGGTCTACATGTCACAACACAAATGTCCAGACTGAGACTGAAGAGGCTAATCTGCACCCTCTAGTGACCCAAACTAGTTGAAGCATTGGCAGCTACAAATTATTAAATGACTTGGAACGTTTCTCCCCTAATCAAGACCTTTATCGTTCTATTACTGGTTTAGGGCAAATAAACAAAAATCTCAATAAAACTGAGGAAACTGGACTGCACCAGGATATTTAGAAGCCCGGAAGTGTTGGTTTCTGCCAGCTGCCAGCCCAGCTGTGAGCAGCTGTACCAGGTGTAAAACAGGCCCATAACATCCATGTTGTTTACTCTGTTCTCCCAGGCAACCATGCCCAAAATCAGCCATCCTGGATCACAGACCAGGGGGGTCTGCGAGCTGCAGGCAATCCCTGCACAGGAGGGTTGTGCTGCTCCCAGTTTCCTGCAGCCATGCAGCAGGATTTTTGTGCGGATTGGCCTGGGGCAGTCTTGAGTGCATGTTCCAAAAATAAAGGGAGTTATAGTAATCTGCTGTGGCAAGCATGCGTGTGTATGATACGCATTTACTGCAAGCCTAGTGATTTAATAGGATTAAATTCTGATCAGCAGAGAGAAGATTGATCATAGTAATGAGAAGATGGGTAGAGTACATCTGGCTCAGTGGCAAACTGGCTTGAGGAAGGAAGTGATACAGTTCAGTGTACATTATGAAGGAATCATATTGGACTTCAGGCTTATTCACTACATTAAGTGAGCAATACTGTAGGAAAATTGAATAGGCTTGCATTCTCCTTTTTAGGTAAGCATCTAATGCTTTGCTGTGATACTTTATCCACTTTTCCGTTTTAGACATGAAGTATTCAAAATAATGTGGTCAAAATGCAGATTTACAAACAGAGGAGAATTCCCAGCCCAGTAGCAAATGTAGTACCACATAATGCAGTGTTGGGTGAAGATTATAATGAAACAATTTTCATGGCTGGTTTCAGAACGTCTGCCGTCAGTAGTCCTGTTTTCAGTAGCAGTGAACCTGACACGGAAATCATCGGAGAAAGAATAGACCCCTAATATTGCCAAACTCCAAGGCAACTCTGCAAAGGGGACAACTTGCAGCATACAGATGAGTAAAGGAAACTACAGGGGGTTAGACTCTGGTAAAGTATCGTATTAGGTGGGCTTAGAGGTAAAGCAAGCAGAGAAAGTTCAAGCAGTGGGCTCCAGGGAATTACCGGGGAGAATAATTAAAAATTTGGAGGAATGTTATTGTGCTGAACTCAGAAAAAAGAGAAAACGTAAAGATTAGGGTAAAAAAAAGTAGGTCAAGGGAGTGGAAAAGGCAATGGAACCTGACGACTGCAAATGTGCTTTCCTGCCCTCCTGGCATCCTCAAAATTGATAAGGAGAGATTGGCAGAAAGCAGACAGTGCATCCAGCAGATTGAAGTGCAACTAGCGGACACTTTTAATGAAAAACAGTAATTGGAAAATGTTCTCTTCAAAACTACTTTTGCCAGAGGTGTTTTGTCGGGTTTCTTTCCTGTTCTATTTTGTGTTTCTAGAACTTAACTGTTGGGGGGTGGGGAGTTGCTGTTGGTTTGGTGGGAGTTTTTTTGGCAACGAATTTTGTTTTAATGTGACCATTATGTCATCTTTGCATTGCTGAATTTCAGTTTTGATTTGCTGCTTTAGTTAAACCGGGAAGTTTAGCAGACATTGAATGTGCAATTTTTAAACTTAGGGAAAATCTCATCAAGAAATCGATACATGAGTTCAGGAAGTGTAAAAACCCACTTAACAAAAGGAAAATTATGATGTTTTTCAAAAGTTGCAAACATCTTTTTTATGCCATTGTATTTTATTTTTACCATGTTTAGTAATAAGTCTCTGCAAAGGATCCAAGGGTCCATCCTTTTTTAGTTCAAGTCCTGATGCAGAAGCAGTAAATAACAACTTTCCTAATGTTCATAATCTGATTAAAGAAATTGAGGCATGTAACAGTGCAGAGGTTAAAAGACAGGGAGGATTAAAGGATGAGTGTAGCTAATTAAGGAAACAGCCCTGCAAGCAATTACATACATGGTTAACCTTAAGCACTTCAGCATTAATAGGACTACTCACATGCTTAAGTTAAGCACATGTGCTTGTGAGCTGGAGCTTGAAGACCACATCCTGTGAGATGCTAAGGATGTGTTAAACACTGAAGGCAACAGGATTGCCCTGTTCCAGAGGGAGCCGTGGATATTGTGCACTTCCCAGTGCCAGGCTTCAGGACAGGGTAGCACAGGCTAATGGGAAGAGGAGTCTCACAGAGGTTTCCTAGGTAAAGGCTTCCTAGGAAATACTGGAGAGCATTTCTTTACAGAAATATTTTGAATCAAGCCTTCATTGACAAGCATTTATTTTTAAGTTCCCCAAGACTGATACTGAAATTAAGAATGTTTTCTACTCTATCAGTCAGCAATACAGGGTTAAAAAAAACAAGCTGAAAGGGATCCATTCCACTGGGTCGGGTTGGTCCAAACTATGGTGCCTGCAAAAAACGGGTTGCGACAAGGTGAAGTTTTACTTTTTAAGCTCCATTCTAAGCAGCAGCATAAAGTGAGATACCTCAGTTTGCCAGTTTAAATTTAAGAAGCACTAGTATCTGTAACTTCAGCAAAGGAATCAAATGTAATTTGCTCACATCTTCTGATAGTATAAACTGACCATGCTAGCTGGGAAAATATTTCTTGCACTGTGTTTGGTTTGGTCTTTCCAAGAAGCATAAATGGCTGTGGATATCTTTTCTTATGTTTGTTTGATTTTTTTTTTTTTTTTCTTCTCCTGATGTGCCAAAAGGAAAGGGCTTGTTTGGCATCACACTCTGTGTCGTTTATGGTCTTTCTGTGTCATTTCCAGAGAAAGAAATAGTTGTTGACACTGATCTGGAAATTAGGATTAAACTGTCAGCATCATAACTGCCAACCAGTTGAGCAGAGAGTAAAATGATGAAAAGTGGGAAGACAGCCTTATTTTAGGCAGAGTATATCTCAGTGTCCTATAGTTTCCTCAGTTGGAATCCATTAAAATGTCTGATTTGTATTTATTTGTTTGTTTTTCAGTTGAAAGGAGATGACCTTTTTTAAACTAGGCACTGTAAAAGCTTTAGTACTAGAGTTTTCTCAGCTGTTGTCTTCACCAGTGAGACTCCATTAGCAGTGGCAACTGTGCAAATTCAAAGGCAGACAGGGGAAGGCATGGAGGAGCAGAGAAAATGAATGATTGGGCTATCAGAGAAAATGTCCTCTGACATGAAACTCTCCATTATTGTTGATTTAACTGTCTGATGTGGAGGTCGGTGGGCTTATGCCACCAGTATCCCCTCAAATAGATTGATTGAAAAGGCCTTCCCCCTGGACTCCTGGCTTCAGTCATTTCAGGTTTACCTGGGTCTCCATCAGGTTGGTCTCCCCGCCCCCTTTGCTATCTGATGTACCTTAGCCCTGCTACCTGAAACTGCTGTCCTTAACCACGCCCATGAAGTCCCCCCACTGGTTCTGGCATCCCCTCTCCACCCCCTGCCCTCTCTCCATTGGTCTGGTGACCTTTATAACCCCGTGCAGAAAGAGAGCAGCTCACTCTCTCTGTCCCTGGACCCCTTAGCATGCAAGAGGCCTCGTGTTTGTTCTCCCATCTGCGCACGTGGTTGGAATAAAGCCTTGCGGAATTCCATACAGAGCTCCTTCCTGGATTACTTCTTCATCTGCTGCAGCTTCTGTGCCAAAGTTATCTGGCAAAACTGAGTATGGGTGATTGCAGCTGCATTGTGCCTGGCAATGCCTCGGAAGAGGTAATGCCCGGGAAGGCAGCAGCATTTTAAACACCCCAGAAACACAGACTGCTGCTACAGTCTGAGGCAGTCTCTGAAGAGACACTTATAGGGATGGGACTTACAGGGATGGTCCCTTCTCTCTGCTGGTTGTTCCACTTTAGGGTGCAAACTCTGGAGCAAACAAACTGGGAGATTTTAGATGCCAGCAGCAATATGTGGCTGCTTGGCATTTAATTCCTACTCACTACAAAGATCTGTCATTTCACAGAAATGCCATTCTCCTCACTTTCAGTATATTTTCCACACCCTGTAGGAGTAAATAGCCCAGAAGAAGGTGGGACTGTCCTGCCTTCTGCCCCAGCTCTCACATTAGCCAGGTAATGCTGGCAATTATTTCTTTCCTGTCTTTTTTGAGAGAGTGTCCATTAGCGAGTCAGATTCTCCCCACTGTGTTCTGTTTCCCCATTCACATGCTCCCATGTATGTTTTGGAAAAAAAAAAAAAGGTCTTCTTACAAAGCAAAAGTCACATATAATATTTTCAGCAGTACCTTTTATGCACTGATAAGTCTTACATTTCCAGTGTGCATTCCCCTGTTAATATAGAAGGGCCAGGTGACATCCTTTGTTTCTGCACCATCTTGCCGTGGTTCTTCTTCTTCTTCCGCTACCATCATATCAATGCACTGCTTTTTGGCAATTTTTAGTTAACTTTGAAGGACTTCTGCCACAACTCTAGTGCCCCTGAGAGCAGGAGAGGACAGTTTCTACAGCCTGTCCAGAGGGCTGGCAGCTGACCTATCCCTCTGTGCATCAGTACCTGCATCTCTCCCTCACCTCTCTCCCTCACCCTCATCTCCAAAAGGCCCTGCCGGGCACGCTGACTGTGTGCAAGGCTCAGGAACATCTCGGAGCTGCCTCCTGTGCACCTGAGAGACCATTGCTGCTTCCTTGGCCTTTGTGGTTCCCTTCCTTTCGACCCCTGGGAGCCATGAGCCTGGTGACGTGTGCCAGGCTCACCTGGACAGGCCTCTGCCAGAGGAACCTGCCAGCAGCAGCCATGGCCTGTGGAGCAGAGAGGAAAACTTGGCCTTTGCTCTGCCCTGGAGTTACACCTTAGAATTTCCAATGACAGTATCTTCTAAAGGCCCTAATTCTTCTTAAACCTTGTGTAATTCAACATCAAAGGTCATATCCAGCTGTGCTCACTATTGCTTTTTTCCCTCTTCAGATCCAAATCTGTCGCTAACTGCATTTTCAACTTTTTCAAGTTCCTGTGTCTTTTGAAATGTCACTATGCTTGTGTTCCCCACAGCCTATTCCCCGACCTGCTTTGCACTGTTATCAAGGACTGAGTGATCCTTTGTCCCAAATCCTCAAAGGAATATTTCAGTTCTTTCTTTATCCATTTCTGAGACAGCTCTGTCTCTTGGCCTGTGCACTTCTTAATTTACTCTTAACGTTCAATGCATTTTTCTATGGGCACTTAAAATTCACTCTTAACTTTCCTCATTTCAATCAACATTCACACAGGGACACTTACATGTGTCTTGAATTGTCATTTTATTAAAACCCTTTGCTCCTTTACCATTTCAATTACCATTCTATATAATATCATTTGCATTTGCATTGTACCTTTACCCATAAAAGGCAAAAGTTTTTATTCTCCCTTAACAGATGAGTAAAATGGAATCAGAGAGATTAGAAAGATGTCTTTGCAGCTCAGTGCAACTATATGGTCTCCAATTCGAGAGCTTAATTACATTACAGGAAAATACTGTAAACATAATGGATTGACATGTAAATCAAAGTGATATAAGTTACAGATCTGAATCATGGAATCTTGATTTGAATAATTGCTTTTAATCTTGGTCTTATTTGCACTTTTCCTTGTTATTCTAGAAATATTCACTCTTAATGGTGTGCATAAGCATTCAAAATTGCAACTGCACATAGCCTTTACTCCAGGTGGATATTTCTTATTACGTACTGTTCATATATATTTATTTAAGCAGAAAATTTAATATATCTTTATTCACATTCTTTTGTAGAAACCTCAACTTACATTAGTTCACTATGTCTTCAGTTTTAGTATACAAGCTATTTTTTAATTTGTATCAAGCTGAATGTACAATTATAGCACAAAAATGTGTTAATTGAGATTTGGCAAATATGCTGTTAGTAACCCCTTTTTTGCCTTAAGCACCTCCCTTAATAGGACCATTTATTAAAATATATATTACCGTTACATTTGTATTACCTACACTTAGTGAATGGGAAGCTTGTTTCGTGTCTCTCTGAGCAACATATTAGGACCCCAAATCTGCAGTAGATATGTAATGGGATTTTCAAAACTGCACTGACAATCAGGTTCCTGCTTCCAAAGGAATTGATGGATACCAGGTGACCTGCAGGTAGTCTTGAAAATTCCCAGAGGCATCTGTTTGCAAATCCTCTTAAAAACCTGTGCTGGGGACCTTCAGTTTTCTGAAATTAGTTGAGTTCATCCTCACTTGTTGTGTATATTCATGAATTTTGAAATAACAAAATAGGCTGTTCTTTTCAACTCAAAATTGATCTCATTATTACATGTGACTTATTTGAAAAAGAAGCACATATTCTCTCTGCTCCTGCAGAACTGCAGGACAAAGTCATTTGGCCAAAAGCTTTTCTGCAGTCCTAAAAATACTTACACCTACAAAAGTAAACAGAACCTATCATCTGTAGTGTTACAAAGATAAATATAGAAGGTGTCAGTAGCACAGTTTATATGTTGTTAATAAAGCAGTTGAGATAAAAAAATAAAATAATGTTTTGGTGATACTGCATATAATTTGAAAAGCAACATTCTTCAATGTATTTTTGAGAAGGGTACTTATTAATTAAACAGGATTTTGTTTAGCGGTGAATTATATGGAGTCCACGTCTTAACACTTGCTTGATGGACACATAATTTCACATTAAATTTTAAATAGTTTTAAAATTATTTTTTTATACATGTATTTTGTATGACTTCGGTGAAGAAATATTTTTGTTATCTGTTTTTCCCTTGTGCTAGCAGTGGACTTCAGGAAACTTATCAGATTTTCTCAGCCCTGAACCCTGGTTTCTGTTCATCAAAACCCTCTTGAAGTTCCTGAAAGCTGCAGTCTTGCTGTGTGACTCCTCAGCCCTTTCCTGTGCAGGGGATTCTGCTATTGCTTATCCTCTAAGTGGCTTTTATTAGAAAATGATGAGCAACTTTCCCAGAGTACTAGATCTTTCCCCAGCTAACACAAGGAGAAGAAACAATCACAAAAAAATAGAGTAATTTTCTGTACAATCTGCATGCACACAATGTGTAGGAAGAGACGTGAGAGGAGACAGAAATGGCAAAGGGATGCCTGAGAGAGATGGGATGGGTCGGCCTGGGGCATTAAGGAATCAGACCCTTTCAGGCCTCTGTGGCTGCCCATCCGGGGAGCCTCAGTGCTGCAAAATTGGTGTGTGACTCGGACTGGCTGTGCCCTGGGCAGGGCATCCCTGGGACAGGCTGTGCCCTAAGGGGGGCATCTTTGGGACAAGCTGTGCCCTGAGTGGGGCATTCCTGGGACAGGCTGTGCCCTAAGTGGGCTATCCCAGGGACTGGTTGTGCCCTAAGGGGGCCATTCCTGGAACTGGTTGTACCCTAAGGGGGCCACCCCAGGAATGATTGTGCCCCAAGTGGGCCATCCCTGGGAGCAGCAGAGCAGGTGCAGCCACCTGTGAAATCCTCCCAAACTGAGGGAGCGCTCCCACCAGCAGCCTGTGCCAAAGCTCCGCCTGACCCGCCCTAGCGCAGACACCACAAAACATTCCCCACCAAAGGGCATTTTTTACGATGTGACAATTGTCACGCTGTGTACAAAGAAAAGTAGACGTTTCAGTCTGACGTGCTGAGAATTACTATTTAATTTCTAGCTGGTAATTTTAAATAATTTTCATTTTATTCTAAAGAATGACATTAAAGAGCTTTAAGAAAGAAATGCTTCATATTTTAATCAAAGGAAATGTTTCATTATGTTGGGGGTTTTTTTCTTCCTTTCTGCTTTCCTTTTCCTTGCAGCTTGCTGCAAATTTGAGCGCTCTTTTGTTTTATTTCAGGTTAATCCCATACAATTTTTATTTTGACAGATCTTTAGGCACATCACAGTATCTGTTATTTATACAGCTCTGTCTGTTAAAGCAGTGATATTCACTGCTCACCACTTTAAGGACAAATTGAGGCCCTAATCCTATAAAGACCTACCTATTTTTATGGGCAGAACTGCTTACTGAGCATAAAGTTAATCACATTAAGCTTGTAAAGCACTAGAGATCCTAGAATGGAAAACATTAGAGATGTGCAAAGTAGTACTTTGACTTTCAAACATTTCTCCCTTTCTCTGTCTTCTCCTGTGGAAGGATGAGGGACTCATTCAAATGGATTTAAAAAGAATTAGTTAGAATCTCAGTTTTGCATATTTTCATTCATTTTTTACAAAGAATATATTCTTTATATTAGTTCAATGTCAGTTTAAAATAATATCTGTCTGCTCAATACAACTTCATATATTTTATTTCGATCATTAAAAATACCATATAAGCAGAGTGAGTAAGAGCTGTGCAGACATGTAGAAAATTATTGCTTACCTTAGTTCAGAAGGTGCTCTCAGTAAATCTTTTTACATCTGGGATAATGCCCTATTTGATCTCCTTTCTCTCCTCTCTGTAGTCTTCAGAACTCAGATCCCAGACCTGCTGACTGACCACAAGATATTGCACTCTTTGCTGAACCTTCTTTGCCCCTTCTCCCACCCAGAGTACCTGGGGGACTTTTTCACTCTCCTTTTTTTGTATATGGGGGAAAACAATCCTACATCAGTCTGAGAATGCTTTACATTCAAACAAGCGAAACACACTGGGGACTAGGCTTCATCTCAGATTTTTGCCTCAACCAGAGTTAGAAATGGACTTTTCTCAAAATACATTCTAGGAGTACTGGAGATGTTGATTTTGGTATCCCCTGGCCCATACTGCTAATTTCTTTCTTTTGCTCTAATTTTCATCCTCTTTGCTGTAATTTGGCTGCACTTTCTCATCAGTCAAACAGGGACAGCCTCTGAGACCTACACACATGGTACCTGATAGATACAGATTGGAAGCAAGATGTGTTGTTCCCATGCTGGGCAAGACAGAAACAGAAATTAAGACAGAAAGATTTTGCAAGGGCTGGGAAGTCTGAGAAGCACTGGAAGCTGTGAGGTGCAAATCCACATGCTCTCACTGTGAGAACGGCTGGACTTTGGCGTGGGTGGCATCAGGCAGGCCCTGCAGTGCCAGCACGTCCCTTGTGCACGGCTGGTGTTGCAGGGAAGCCGTCACAAACTCCGGACAAAATGCAGGTTTTCTCCTCTGGGCAGCAGTCCAAGTTTAGACACTCACGGAGCCACTGCTCACTGTTTGTCACTCCGGGCCTCAGAGGTTGCCTGGGGCCTGGCAGAGCCGCTCCTGATGCTCTGGCTCCCAGGCTGGCCCTTGTCACCTCTGCGGCACTGCCCAACCAGCCCGGCTACCAGCGCCCCACATGCTCTCAGCACATACTGGCAGAGGGAAGGTTTGGCTGGTGGAGCTGCACCACATTCCTGACTGACACCAGTGAAGAGAGCATTTTCCTGCTGACATAGCTGAGCACACAGAAGAGATCTGCCAGTGTAGCTAGGAGAACTAGAAGTGTGGATTAATTGTTATATCTAAAAAGTAATTATCTGTCATGATTGTTCCAGAAAACTTGAAAAAATAAGACTAAAAGGCCCAAGAACTATAAAACAAATTTTAAAATCAAGTATTATAATGAAAATTCTCATTCTTTGCAGTAATGGGGAAGCACAGGTAATGATTTAATTTTTTCTTTCAACTAGAAACATTACTCTTTGATTCATGCGAGCCCTTCCCTTGTGCCCTGAAACCATTTCAGCCAGTGGAGTCGTATGTTAACACAAGTCTCCATTTCCTGGGCAGAGTCAGGGTGTAAACAGCAGGTAACATTTGCTTAAAGGTTCGAACTTTTTTTTTTAGTCTTCCTGGTACTTTTCAGGAAATAAGAGAGTATTGGCACCTCACTTCTTAAGTACCCTAAGTATTGGTTTATCAAGCATCAAGGATTTTTTTTCATAAAAATTGACATAGAAAATAGTTAGCATGTCATTGGTTGGAAAACACAGAAGAAAAATCCCTATGTAAATCCTCATAACATGTCATTAGTGACAATCCTAATAAAAGTTATCTCAAGCCAGAAGATTAAGGGATTTTTAACACGTAAATACAGAAGCAAAGAAGAAATCTAGACTTTCAGGTCAGGCTTACATATGAGTAAATATATTCTTTAATTTATTCATGAAATTCAGAATCTTCTTAAATTGTTTATTAAACAGAGCTTCAGTATCTTTTATGTCTGTAGCTGAATGTATTTTAAAGAGTTAGAAAGTCAATACATGAAAGATTAAAATCGTGTGGTTCACTAGTCTCTCACAGCAGGGTGGTCAAGTCTGCTCCCATTAAAGTTGTCATTGCCATGGTACCTAAAATACCAACATTTACAGACTGAGAGAAATGTACTCACAAAGGTTTTTAACATTTTCAACCAATGAATATAAAAGCAACAATTAATCTTGGATATCAATGTCCTGCTGCAAACGCCCTTCTGCTAATTTTGTGCACATTCCAAACTTACTATTCTAGGATTTGGAAGAATTTTTATCAGTCAGGTTTGCCACTGGTGCAAATAGAAGGCACCCTAAAACAAGTTATCACTGTAGTTGTGTTGTGTGCCCACTTCTCTCAGATCTGAAAGTTTTTCCACACAGCTTGAACAACACACTTCGCTGCTGATAAGACATTCAGAGGCAGCTATAGGTTAGAATACATGAAACATTTTTAATCCCAGCATTGTTTTCTTAGAATAGCAACGTTTCTGGTTGCAGTTTTACTAGTTGTTTTTTCTTTTCTTTTTTTATTTTGCATATTGTGTTTTGACAATAAGCATTTTAAAAATTTTAAATCAGAAAGACTGAAATGCCTTTTTTTAGGATAGGTGATAAAAAACATAAACAATTACAGCATTGAAGTGTAATTATCCATAATTGGCACTCCAGCAGCTGAAGTTCTCCAATGTAGTTTCATAACTTTGTCTTACATCTTTTATAAAGAAGCAGTACAGATGGAAGACACTTTACACGGAAGGCATTGGCATGATGGTGATTCCTTTACGTTACTTTATTTTATACAAAGATGTCTGTGAGGGAGGTGTCAGGTGAATACACAGCTATTTAATAGCTTTTATATGTTTATTCTAGTTTGTAAATACGTGTGAGTATGCATGCTACTACATAATGTATTTATGTAATACATGGTGTATTTTAACACCTAGGTAGCTATTCAAATTCCTGCGCCTTACTGGAGTGGAGTATAGTAAATGTTGGCATTTAACCCCATTAGGGTAAACTTCAAGCAAGTAAGAAAAGAAATGCTGTTAGCAAGTCTGTTGTAGCACCAGTGACCAAGAGAATTAATGCTGAAGTTAAATGATGTGCTGTGGCCATAGACATACCAGGGGAAATATCCATAACCAGACTTTTGAATAGAAGAACCACTGTTTTTCCAATTTTTCATAGGTCACAGTGCTTCCATATCATCACTCTTTATAAGCACATAAGAGCAGTAAATTAATGAACACGGAATGTGTATAAACAATTCACACATAAATTTATGAACACGCTGAAATTTGTGTTTTTGTACTTAGAGCGTCATCTAGTGGGAAATTGGGATTATCCATTCCCTGTTTCTTCAGCTCCAAGTAGACGGTTTTGTAAAAAGGAAGATAATACAGCAGAGATAGCTATGAAGTGACAAACAAAGCTTTCTTCATAATTAAAGTTTTTATTGTTATAAAAAATAGAAGGCACACTAGAGTAGTGCAATAAAATTAAATTTTTGTAGACTTTTATCCACTAACAGATATTAATATCAATATATCTGATACAGGCAAACTTGCATATCTCATAACAAATCTTTACACATACAGTTTTAAAGTATTTTATTAATATTATAGTAGCCATACAATCCAAGAACTCCTCAGATTACAATCAAAGCTTTATTCTTGACTGATCTTTTTACAATATATGGTGAAATAATAATTCAAAATTTAGGAGGTAATAAATATAATACTTTGAGGTAGAACATACTTTCGCCTGAGGAAATCTTCAGAAAAGTAAGTCAGTGAGTGTTTCGTACAAAATCATGCCTGGACACTATTTCTTCTCTGACACAGGGACTCAGGTAGGTCAGCTTCTCCAAAGTCAACTTTGCTTCAAACCTTAAAATTAAATAGCTTCCTTAAAGGAATAATGCTCAGTTTAAACAGTTACAATACAGCAGAGTTACAGAAATACAGCAGCCAGTCCAGATTTCTGCTGTTTTCAGCAAGGTGATGCTACTTCAGCTGTCTTGAAGCATAGTTCATGATATCATTAATTTATAAGGCATACAATACTGAATTGCTGAGCCAAAATAAAAATCTCTGTAGGGTGCTACTTCATTATTTTTCTTCCTGAAAAGAAAACTGGAAACCACCTGAACCACTGACTAAACCTTAAAAGGATTAAAATGCCTGCTGAAAAATTTGGAATAGATGAAAATCTTTGAGGAGGGATTTTTTGTGTTTTTACAAACTTCTTAACTGGTTCTTTGAGAGATAGTTATTGAAATGTCATAAGAAAGGTGATCTTTGAGAAAGTTTTGACCAGATAGAAATTGATTGGACTCTGTCTGTGTGAGATACCTGACCTGGAAATATATTTTCTCAAGTTTACATGTTGTTTGCAGATCCACCTTCTGTGCAAACACCTTTCTTTTTTACAGAAGATCTCAAGACTTTTTAAGACTGGGGATGGATTTTTTTAGTAGCAGGGCCTGTTGCAATAGACCAGGGGTAATGATTTCAGACTGAAAGAGGTTAGATTTAGACTGGACATAAGGAAGAAATCTTTTGTGATGAGGGTGACAGAGCACTGGAACAGGCTGTCCAGGGAGGTGGTGGATACCCCATCCCTGGCAACATTCAGGGCCGAGCTGAACGGGGCTCTGAGCAACCTGATCTGCTTGAAGATGTCCCGGCCCATGGAGGCTGGACTGCAGGAGCTGCAAAGGTCCCTTCCAAACCAAACCATTCTATGACTCTGGGATTCTGTGATTTGTCACCGTTTTCTTAACGGGGATGGGAGAAGGTTCAGTTGAACTTGAGGCTGGACTGAAAGATCCAGGACTGGCTGTACAGCTTGGGACCAGAAATCAGTGGTTCCTCTCTCTGGAGGACCATCTTAAAGGAAAGCTGTCTTACTGTAATGAAGAAGAAGAGGTATAGAAAGACATCAGCAAGGGAAGAGTTAGCAAGGGAAACAGAAACACAAAGGAAGAGTCCGACAAATAGAAAATGTCATGAAAATTAATAGATAGGCAGTAGGAGAGAAAAGGGAGACTGTACAATGGGAGAAAACAGGGGCTGAGAAAAGTTCAAAGAAAATACTAGCTTAACCTCAGTAACCCACTCATAGTGTAAGGGCAGAGAATCTCATTTAACATTTCCTAGGTTTCAGAATTCATTGTATGCTGAAAGAATACTTGATAAATTATTTAGACAGTTTCAACTGAGATTGGAAAAATCCCAGCCTGTCAGAAGCTGGGTTAAAAAAGGTTGATGCTGTATAAATAATTTACTTCTTTGGCGAGGAAAAAAACATACAAATACTATGTCTAGAGTAGAGAAGTGCTAAAGCTGCTGAAGCTCACTAGCCATCCAGTGAGTTTAAGCCAGCACTACAAACAGTGCTCTCATTTAAAAGCAGAGGCTATGCCAAAGCTAAGTTATCAAAAGAGGGTCAACATTAAAGATTCTACAATTCAGTTCTTTCAGATATGTACACTTTTAACAACATGAGCACAGTCCAATTAAAAAAAAAAATTATAAAAGCCTCTTTTTTCAGTGATTTCTCGTAGCAACTAATTTAAGTAATGCAAACTTCTTCTATCAGTGTTGTGTTTTTCTTCATTCATTCATTTCATTTCTATAAAACACATACCCTCCAGCTTCACGACAACAATCCACTGTTCTCAACAGATAGCTCCTGTTCCAGTCAGAATTGCTTAACATTCCAAGGGTACCAGGTCATGGGGTTTATTTGCTCTTTCATGAAGTTATTCATTATTATTTATTGTGTTTATTATAGTATCTTTTAAGACAAATCACCCAAGTAACAGAGGAAAGGAATTTTTACATATATATTCTATTATGGTTTTTATTTCAGTAAGTAGAGGTGTAGAATTTGGCAACAGCAATGACCTTCTATTGCAACATACAGCACTACATAATACTCTGAGGAAAGCCATTTGAGTAATATCAGATGCACACTGAGCACAGAAGCCGTCCCCACTGCCAGCTTAGCTGTGCTGGCTGTCACAACACTCCTTCCCAAAGACACCATTCCATGAGGAGCTTTTTTCCCCTGTTCCTCATTGAAGTCTACAGAAACTGAGGAGACTCAGGGCCTTATCCCTCAGCAGCCTAGGAGGGATAAGGCTCTAAATTCTGTCCTTACTTCTGACCACTGCAATCCCCCTCAGATAAATAAAAATCAGCCTATCACTTAATTCTGTGTATGGTCAATGCACTCAGTGTATTGAATAATATCAATAAATGGAAATATTGTTCTGGCTGACATGTATCAGGGCCATCTCAGATTTGTGGCCAGCAAAAGAAAATACATACTATAGATCTGGAAGGTGATTGATGGCTTAAAGCTCTGCAGACAGGATTTAGCTAGAATACAATACCTCAAAACTCCTTGGTGTGTGCCCATATATAAAACTGGAATTCCACTTGTCTGCCTCCTACGCAGCCCTGCTCACTCACCAGGCTCAGCCAGAATATCTGCATGCCAAAGCTGCTGTGCAGTCTGCCTTGATACTTGTCAGCAGAATTATTCTGTATTCCCTGTATGAAGGAGATGAATTCAGATGTTCAGAGTATCACCACCCTGCGAGAGCACGCCAGAGCAGCACACTGCATAATTTGGCTGAGCTCTGGGGGAGGCTGCAGGAAGCAGAGTCATGGCTTTATTAATTCCTGAGAAACTTAAAAGCATATGGCCCCCAGCATGACAATATCCACTGCAGGCATGGCCATGACAGAGCCCCGTGCACCCAGAACCAGAAATATAACACTTTCTGTCTCTCTCCAATGCCCTCAGAATGCTTTTTTGACTAATTCTTGTCATTTCCTTCTGTCATACTGATGTGAAGAAGATTCCTTTGTTTTGACCTATAAGCCCCAGTCACCTTTCAGGTCTCAGAGGCTCTAATACAACAAGTCTTCTTATGTCTGGGGCTTTAGCCAAGGAGAGTTGCAAATCCCTGCCCTCCTCAACCTTTGCAGAGGGACCCCTTTGGATGTTTCATGGACTCTGGGGTGGATCAGAGGCAATCATTGTTACCCTGATACTTGTCAGCTGTGAGGTCTGTGCTCAGTAAAGACACATACCTCTCATTAAAATAGGATGTGCCTGAAACACTGGCTTTAATTTGATATCTTTTTTTCCATATTAAATCTTTTACCCACAAGAGCTTAATGAAGAGGTGATAAAAATGAGTTGGAAGCTTTCTCTTTTGCATTTACCATGGATATTTTTACATAGCTAGTGCTCAAATCAGAGATATATGTTCCTAGAAGCACTCTGGATAAAGAAAATGACCACCCTCAGGTTTAGTAGCAGAGTATTTATATGTAGGTATGACAACAGCTTGTAAAGTTATATGGACTTCACAGTAAATTGGGGAGCAAGAGAGTTTCCCTTTTAAAGCTGTCTTTAAAAATAAAGTGCCAAATCTGCTGTCTACAATGGCGTTCTCCCATTTTCAAAGAATAAACTTGGCTAGTTCAAACTTACTGCAAAATTGAGTTAACATTTTGTATTCCTGATTTTTTTAAAAAAAGCAAACTTCAGAAAAATCAAGCAATTCCTTACTATTTATCCCTTTCAAATAAGGCTTTATTGTCTGCTTGTCATAGATCAAGGGGTTTATTGAGGTTTTTATGTATTTATTTACTATTTTTCCCAGACTTGCCAATTTGAGCATAACAAATGGAGAAGGGTAAACAGCACTAAATTATAATAAAAACTGAACAAAAAGAAATGGAGAATGAATATCCTTGTTAAATTTGATGTTATCCTTTGCTTCCAGAATTAGCTGCCTATTCAGTATTTCTTTTCTTCACGTTTATTTACATGTGCTGCCAGAGGGAAAATATCACTAGTGGGTAAATATAACATGGATTAAAAAAGTCTATTGCAGTGTTATTTTTTTCTTATATAGACTCCTAGTCCCTATATGGGAAAATTCTGACACG
This sequence comes from Pomatostomus ruficeps, assembly GCA_013400735.1. Taxonomy (NCBI): domain Eukaryota; kingdom Metazoa; phylum Chordata; class Aves; order Passeriformes; family Timaliidae; genus Pomatostomus; species Pomatostomus ruficeps. Next base: position 59,856 of record VYZT01046405.1, read on the forward strand.
CCAAAACAGACAAAACTCCTAATCCTCTCTGCCTTTTATTAAAGCTAATGCAAGCTGGAGAACAGGCTGCCTGGGGAAGGGGTTCCAAGAGTGCCCCCAAAACATCCCACTGTACTACTGGGGTTCCTCTGTGAGAACAACTGACACCTAGCCACTGATATGAGATATGTGCTGCTTTGGGTTAAATTCTCTGTGTAAAAAATGATGTTATGGCACACATCAGGTGGGAAGTGTAATTTTTAAACTGGTACAATATGTTACTATATGTTCTTAATTGCTTGGTTGTTGGTGTAGGAAGCAAGACTCAGGAAGGAGATGGGAAGGGACTTTGTGGTGTGTGTTTGCAGCCTGTTCCTACAGGGTGGCTCACGCAGGGACGGTGTCAGGAAGCAGCGCTTTGTCCAAACTGCTGTAGCCCATCACTAACCTGGCACAGCACTGCCTTTCAGGCATCCCACTGGGCTCTGCTTCAGCGCCAGTGCTCGCAGATGCCAGAGACCGAAATGGAAACACGAACACCACAGCTACCACTGCGGTCATTGGCAGCATAATCGCGGGGGCTGGCTTCGGGGAGGAGTATTTAAGCTGCGTTTTGTTTCTATTCTTGCATGGCTGCATAACAATGGCATGGAGGCTGTCCCCGCTGCTCCCTGGCCGTGTTGCTCCGCGGGCCGCCGGCCGGGCACGCCCCACCTTTGTTGCTCGCCCGTCCCGCACGAGCGGTGCCAACATCCCGGCTTGCGCTGCCGTGCCAGGCAGTGTTCCTTCTTCCGGCCGTTCCATCTGCATCTCAATGCCCGAACTGGGCCAGGAGCGGGGCTCCATCTCACTCACACCACAGCAATAACTGATTTCAGGCCTGAGTGAGTCTATTGAGCTCAGCCGAGTTTCTCCAGATTTACACCAAAGTTACCGAAATCAGTTTGTGACCTCTCTGTAAGATGGGACATTATTACAGAGTATTTGGCCCTTTGCATTCATGACGAGCCAAGGACACAGTGCTGTGTCATATGCTAATAAGATAAGGGAGCAAAAGCAAACGTAGAAGGAAGAAGTAGTTTTGAGTGTAAATCTATGATTCTGAGACAAAGTTGAACAGTATTTAGGTAGAGATGGATCTCACATACATAGTATATATGGATTTAAACTTTCACTCTCGTAATTTCAAGATTTTTTTCCAAAAAGTAAAAAAGAATTAGTTATCCAAATATTCATTTCTTTTTCCCTCATTGAACTTTATGCTTTCATGTGAGTGTTCTTATCTTATTTCATAGTAACGCTTTGCTTTTTCATTCTAAAAAATAATTATTTGAATATTATATTATAACCTTGGAAACTAAATACAGCACTTTGGTAATTATTCCTTCAGCTGTAGTTCTATTTCCTGTTGAAAATAAAAACCCCTGAATTCTTTTTAATTTGGGATAAACCCAAAACTCTAGAGCTCCTATATGAAAGAAAGATGTGGTCCCACCTGCTGACACAGGCTTATCCTTTCTGTGGCAATAGCTAGGTCCATCCTGTCCAGAATTTTTCCTGTGTTGCATTGCCTTCAACCACAATTGCACGGAAGAAATGCCGGGGTCTTCCTGAGAATGGTACACCACATCCACCTGAAACTCCAGAGCTTATTAGGTTATTGCTTGCCTATGTAGAAATGGCAGGAAGAATATCAGAAAACTTAAGTCTATAACTGGTTTTGGAAAGACTGACTGTAGTAGCCCAGTTCAGCACCAGTGACAGTAAGATCCAACACTTATAGCCTTCCACCAGGAAAAGAGTCAAAGTCCTGTGTCAGCTCCCTCCAGTCCCAGCAGTTGAGAATGCCTGAAACAGGAGATGGGCAGGTGAACCACGTGGAATTGCTTGTCTGCTGGCCAACACACAGGCTGCCCTCCCTTTTGCAGTGTGTCAGCTTTTCCCATTTCTGTTCTCTGTCCTGCCATTACTCACTTCTGTGACAACCTCTTCTGCAGATGCTGGAAATGACAAACATGGCAGGGAAATACAATGGGAATCATTTATACATTCTATATGCATACCTGCACAATCACTAAGAAGAAAACAAATTTCTTGGCAGAGTGGGCTTAAAGAAAGACCCACAAAGTTACAGCCAGTTCTATGAAGTTCTGTCTTTCTGCTGCCTTTCTCTCACTTTTTCCCTGTATTTGTTATTTTACTATTTTACTTTCTCATAGAGCAGTAAGATCAAGACAGTGAGCCCAGCTGCTGGCTACTAGCTGTAGCTGAGCCTTTGAGGTGGAGAGTGGGATCTGACATTCCTGTGTATTTTACTAAAGACTTTTTAAGGTACCAAGTTTTTTTAGCTAGTAAATAAAAAGAGATGATTCATTCTTTTCAAAGAATGGACATTTTCCACACTCCCAGAGGTTCTTACTTGCTGACTGAAATATAATTCAGGTGGCACTTCAGAAGAATTGCCTTCCTAAAATCCTCACCATCCCTGCAGAGATGCTTTGGTCCCATTTTAAATAGATATTTTGTTCCCTGTTTTTGTTCAGCTTTAAGATGCTACTCATTTTAGTGCATCGTCCTTCGCAAATCCCAGAATAAAAAGAAATGTTGCAACTGCACAAGTCAAAGCTGTTTGAAGAGCATGTATTGTAAAATTATCTCTGCATTCTTTTTATACTATAGAACTGCCGACAGCGCTTTGATGTGGAAAGGATGAGATACAGTAATCTGAGAGCTGCTATGAAAGGAGGGACATGCTTTAAGCTGGAACTATACAGAGAAACACACAGCAATGACAGCTTCACACAACATCTAATTTGGTTCCTTCTTTGCACCACAGTGTATCTTTAAACCCCATCCACCTGCTAATGAGCAGGGAGGCTTCTGAGCAGAGGTCACCTTTCTCCCACTTGTGTAAAATCCACTCCACCCCGCTTACAAAATCATTCATTATCACCTTCTCTTTCACAACATTTTGTCTTTGGTAAGTTTGCTGCCATATAGAAATCAAATCAAGAAAGGCAAAAATTAGTGCCTGATTTTGCAACTGAAATTACTTCTAATTTTTAAGTGGGAATTACTTCTATAGATGGGGAAATTAGTTACAAATATTCCTAAAAAAGGAGACCTCTTCCTTTCCACCCTTTGCCTCAAATCCAAGTAATTAACAAATGCAAAGCTGGAATCCTGGAGTTTGAAGCAGGAGTAACATTACATACATGCTTGTAGATCATTGCTGAACCAGCAGTGACTTGCTGTGTGGGATCACATTTTGCTATTGCCAGCTCAGGTTGGGAAAGGTTGACTAAAGGTGAGAGCAAGAAATTTCAAGAGCAGAATTATTTGCTGTACAGAGAAATGTCATACTCACTCATACATCTATCCAAGGTTCATATTTGTCTGGGTTAAAGCTAAAAGGAGCAAACTTTCAGATTTAAGGCGAATGTTGAATTTTGTATGCTAGAAAAACAATGCCTCAAGTTATTTTTATATTTATGAATGTTAGATAGCGAAATATGTCCTAAAGCTCAGAAATTTGTCAGGTTATTAATCAGAACAAAATAAATCCACTGAATTGCAAATAATGCCCTGAATGCCTAGTGAAAGGCCATGCTGATTAGCAGTACCACAACTTCCCTGTGTTTATATTAAGGATGAAACACAAGGGACTCGCCCCAGTGTGTCTGCAACTATCAGAAGGCACCTAAGAACTGTTTTTTAAATTTTCTCAGAGGACAGTTTATTCTTCCACTCCTAAAGTATGTTCTGTGATGTTAACAGACTGGAAGAACTAGACTCATGGTGTCAGAGCTATGAAGAGCCATAAAATGGTTATTAAGAGAGTAGATCTTTATCTACATTTATTTGAGAGACCAGTATAGTCCTTAAAATATTTGTACATGGATGCATTTGACAGATAAATTACAACACACTTCTTTTCTTAGTAGTAATTAGTTCCTAATTAGTTGTAATTCTAATATAAGGAGGAATAATTAAGTTTCTAAACTCAGTAAGCTAAAGAATGGACACACTCTGTGACCTAAAATGAGTTTGTAATTTCCATGTAAAAATATTTAGTGACTATGTAATGAAGCTGTGGGAAGCTGCAGGATGTAGACATCTCCTATGGAGAGAACAAGGCCACAGCCACAGAGTTACACTTAATTCTGGTGCTCTCCCACAACCAAGAGAACACTTTTATTCTTTGGAACTTGGGACTACCTAGGAATGCTATGATTTATTTCTTCTATATATGTGTTACAGTACTTCCTCTTTCTCACACTCATCTTCATTCAGGCAAATCTGTGCAACTCAGAAATAACCACATCTGCACGCTTGATCTGAACATCATCATCCTGTTGCCACATTCCTGCTCTGGATCAGGTGTTACCACATCACAGGGCTTTCACCCTTATCTGCCAGTCTGAAAAGCTCTGCATATTGTCCAGGTAGAGTTCAAAGTGCTGACTTCCACCCCAAATCCCTCAGGGCCCTAGGACCTGGCTGAAAATGGTCTGTAGAGATACACCTGAGAAAGCTAGATCACCCTGCTGAAGAGAAACATTAGCAGGCTATCTGGGGAGACCATGCCTACTACTTAAACTTCCTACATCTGTGGTAGATAAAGTCCTGAGCTGTTCTTGTGGCAGGTTATTGAAAGTTATTTAAAGCAATTATTTGCTTATGTGTGGTTTTTTAATTTCATTTATGAGTTTCAACTTTTGGCAAACCCATACAATGGGATTGAGAGAAAGACAACAAACTACCCAAAATTCTGTTTGTAATAGTTGTTTCTCAGGGTCAGAAAAAGTAGTGATGACTATTGACATTTAAAAAATGTTAAAAAAATTTATCACTTCAGGTTATCAAAAAATCTGCCTTTCTGAGTTTTTAGAGGCTATTTGTATCTTTCATGTATTTTAGCAAAATATCTAATAAGCTTGGTTTTTGTGTTTTTATGACTCTGGTGTAACTAAAGCTGTTCCTTGCTTATTCTCTCTTTGTTCTTGTTCACTCCATGCTATCTTTCTTCTCTGTTTATCCACACACAAACAAACAAACAAACAAACAAACAGTGCTCTCTGCTGCCTCCTGGACCACTGCCAGCTGTCCCGATGTCAACCGGCAGAGGACAAAAGCAGCCCTGCCACAAAGAAGTGATGCCCTGCAGCCTCCTCCCTTTCTTCAGAGTGCTGCAAAGGTATCTTCTGCAGGCAGAGCTCTCCAAGCTGGAGCCATTACAGGAATTCAGTCATTTAGTTAACTTTCTAATTTTGGGCATAAAATAGGAAAACAGAAAAAAAACTGTCTTTCAACCGTTCTTCAAGCCAACACCTCTGGTTGCAATGCTGGGCAGAATTTTTATGTTCAGAGATCAATATACTGATGAATGGTTTACTTAATTTTCTTAAACTTGCCCCACCCTGAAAAAAAAGCTCTGGGGGGCACTGTTTCATTACAAAAAGAAGGGGGAAAAGCTGAGAAAAATAAGATGTTTCTGTTTTCAGAAGTTAATTTCCCACAATGATACACAGTGATACTATTGAGAATGGCACATAAGTGACAGAACTACTATTAGTAAATTTTGATACTATGAAAACTCCTCAGTGTCAAAATTAATCACTACATTCAAGGTAATTCACAACTGGAGCTGAGAAGCAATGTAACAATGTATTAGGGAACTTACAAAAGGATTTCCAGAAGTAACAGCTCATTATTGCTAGACAGGTAGGAGGTGGGGAAAAATCCGTATTGTTGCTGAGAACTCATATGATAGAAAACAACAAAAACTATTGGATTAGGTAGGGAAGAAATGGGAAAACATTTTAATTCTTAGAGAATCTGTGTCTGAAAGAATAAATTCTAAAAATAATTAACAAGACACTGTTTTTCCTAATAATTCTCATACAAACAACTTAACTATGGTCCAGTGCTTGAAAAAAACCACAACAAAATCCCAAAACCTCTAATCCTTACTAAAATATACTGGCAGGAACATACACACAGAAAGAAAAAATGTTCAGGTTTTCAGGAAGTGTTCATATCCAAAAAAGCAGACCACTTTCAGAGATAAAGATAATATCAAATGAGATTTTTTAATTTGCTTCTATAGAGTGAACCCAGTTTAAAGCTAAATCATCCAAGTAACAGTTAAGGAACATCTTTAGTAAGTCTAAATTGTTTTGTGCTTTTTGACCTAAGGTCTTTTTCAGGACTACTGAGTCTTAAATGTACTGAATCAGGTGAGTATTTATGCTTCTTTTCAGCTCTGTTGGTTGAGGAGGCTGTCCTTGCTTTAACCTACTTTCCTGCTAAAATCATTTTGCCTCATAAGCCCCATGGAGATTTGAGAGGCAAAGCCAGTTTATTCCTACAATGGTCCCACTTTGTTCAGAAATATTGCCAAAGGCTCATTTGGAAACCCTTCTCATAGGAAATAGGAAATTTGGTACTTTACAAAAACAGTAAGGACTCAACTCAAAACAGAAAGGTACAGTTAGCAACCATAAGAGAAGTGTACTGCTTCCCTTCAAATATAACATCTGAGGAGAAAGCCCCTTAAAAACAAACAAAAAAAATATTAATATTCATTAGGTGTTCAAACATGGGGTGACTCTAAGCATTAACTATTGGTTAATTGTTTGATAGTTATTATTTATAATCTATTCTATTGCTGATGTGGAGTTTGCCACAATGCAGCAGAGTTAAAGAAAAATACTATTTTTGTGTGCACCTTCATGTTGCATTTTTTGTCCTAAAATGTAGAAGTCTTTTCACCATAATGAAAAAGGATGGAATATTCACAATTATATATTTTGAAAAAACCCCTCCATTTTTAAAAAATTTGTGAAAGCTTGAAGAATGTGTTGCTTTGCTGGAATACCTCCTGTGCAGCAGGACACAGAGGCAACAGATGGAGGCTGCCACCTGTGTTCAGACAGGGTTTTTAGGAGCACTCTTCAGGATCCCTTTGTACCTTCACAAGGTAACAGTGTCATTATTTTATGTGATCCCCCCAGCAAAGATAAAATCTCCCTGTCCAGAAGGACTCCTGGGTAGAAGACGATTTTTTGATAGTGTTCAACTACACTCATGACATATCCAGAAGTTTTGTGAAGTAAACACTTCACCAGAATTAGGACAACAAAGACATAAAACCATTCCAGTAATGGGAGCACTGAATTTCCTACCCTGGGTGACTGAGAGGAACCATGCATGACCATGATGGTGCAGGCAGGAAACAGTGCTTGGGATTAGAATATACCATTAAAATAAAAAAAATTATAAATCTCTTCCTTGAGTGCAGTGGGCTCTTCAGATCACCCATGTCATCATACAGTCTGTTTCTGTTTAGACCATGCAGCAAATCTGTTCTAGTATTTCTATTAATAGTTTGTTTATTTATTTATTTATTACTTATAGGGGTTCTTCGTCAAAACAATAGTGCAATTAATTTGGCATTATTCCATTAGCTGTGCCTTGGTGTTTGCAGATCTTCTGATCTGCAGACCATAATAACTAAATCATCAAGTAACAATAAAGTAATCTTACTCCTCAAGTTGCAGCATCCCAGCCCTTTGGAGAAATACAGCCGTATGCCATGGGAAAAACAGTGCCCATTTTTAGCACAAGCACCACCAAGATACAAATCACATCACAGGCAGTCAGAGTTAATTAAGTCAGGCACCTACTGTTTGCCTATAGTTTGCAATAGCTCTTAATTTGAAGGTCTGCTGTAGTGCTAAGAAGAGCTAATTAACTAATGCAGCATTTTGTGACATGATGAATGCATTCCTAAAGGGGCTTGTTACGATGACTTTTCCGGGATAACACTACTCTCAGTAAAAGTTTAGACAATATACCACAGCAGTTTAAAGGGGGAAAAATGCCAACAGGTCTGTCTTAGACAAAGTGAGAAAGGTCAGGAGCTCTTACCATTGATTGTACAGCGTGCAGAACCACACAACTGTTAAAACTATCAAAGGAGCATTGACACTGGTGTTTGTTTTTGTTACTTTGAATGAGTATTTTTGGCAATTTCTATGAATTTTTCTATGATTTTTTTTATTTGTAATATATACATTTTTAAACATTACAGAAACCCTGTATTTTGTTTAAAAACATATCGAATTACATACATGGTGTCACTATCACTCCAAAGAAATTGCTTTTATCTATTTAGTGCATCTATCTTATTGACTGCAGTATCTTCTCTTCTTGATTGAAGTGTTTACTCTTCCATTACACACTATAAGACTCTTCAATCTAGGAAAAGAAAAAAAAGAGACATTCTTCTGAGTAGGCTAAGAAACAGTTCCTGTGATATGAAATAGGATTGAAGAGATTAAAATCAGAGAATGGAGACAGTGTGCAGGCTCTGGCAGGATTTAGACCAGCTACATTCACAAATCAGGTAAGATCCCTGGATCACTTTCACCTTGAACACAAATGTGGATCTCACATAGTGAAGAGCTGCTCTTTACTAGAACTAAAATGTATCACTTCCAGGAAAGTAATAGTGGCATCAGGTTTTGTACAAAACCTAACAGTTACTGCAACACTGGTTGGATGTTATAGAGCAATTGTGTATTGACAACATGCGGGAGATCAATAATGGGTCATCACGCACAACCAATATGATTAAGTGAAGCCGTTTATTACAAAGCACAGCGTCTTATTATACCCTTTTGTCTAAATGCATGCACTTACATTAATATAACTATTGGTTATCTATTCTAGTTCACACATCCCTTCTACAAGCTGATTGGTAGTAATACTACTGATCACGCGAACTCCACCAGTAGTGATAACAAGACTCTTTCAACATTCTTTGGTCTGCACTTCTTTCTTCTCTATCCAGGAGTTAATTATTTTTTGGCATATTTCTTCCTTCTTGTCTTTCATGGTGTCCTCCTGTTCTTGGCACCAAGGCTGTTCACCTATGTAAGCTGGATTGCTCACATGTCCTCTTTCCCTAAGAAATTCCTCTACAACAACAAATATGCTGACATTTATAACTTGTTACTTTTCTTGTTACTATACTCTCTTGCCTTTATTGTTTCAAATAAGTTATCTGTATATAGTAACGCTCCCTGTGAAATACTTCAGGGGGTCTTCCCAATGTTGTTACTCTGTTTCAATGTCGAAAAAAATGTTTTCAACCAACCATCTGCATTATTAAATCTATTGTAATTAACTCACGTAGCTGGATATGCTGCAAGATCCAGGAACTCCAAAGGATGCTCAGTGTCCTGCCAACAGCTAGATGTTCTGTCATGACACCAGGACCATAAGAATTGTCAAGAAACTGAGAAAATTCAGAAGAATTAATGAATATGTTGGTTTTGTAAGTAAAATAAGGCAACCTACAAATAGCCAGGTTCTTTCCAGTGCATTATGAGATACCATCTACCCACTGTGTGGTTTGTGCTTTAATCTCACCGAGATTCACTGGGAGCAGCCAACAGCTCTGGTCAGACAGCAACTTTCCCTCTGCATTGCTGAAGAGATGAAAGATGAGCACAACATGCAAACGTCAGCTCAGCAGTGAGAAGCAGCTATGCTAGTACATCCTTTAGTTCAAGGCATGAGCGGCTGCTTCTGCTCAATGACATCATCATAAAAATGCAGGGGGAAATGACAAAAGAAACAGGAGACTATTTTTTTTCTTTTACCTTTTATGAAAGATAAACTATGAGAAGAACACATTTTTCATTTCTAGCTTGGGAAAGCAAAGATGGAGAATGGTCTAACCATCTAGCCACCTTTTTAGAAGCTCGTAACAATTTATTCATTGATTCTTGATACAAGACAAAATTTAGGTGTAATTTCCAGTGTGGATAGAATATTCCTGTTTCTGATATCTTTACAGTGATGTTCCCTTTCTATTTGAAGGGTAAAATTTGAATAAAATTATATTTTAAGATTTCAGTAAGAAAGGGATTACATCACACAAACTGTGTATGCTTAGCAAAGAATGTGGAAACAATTCCCAAATCACTAACCCATGCATTATGTGATACAATCACCAGGTTAGTGCTGGAAGGCAAAGTGCATTCATTAGCCTGTCCTCTGGTTTTTGGGCACAAACACACCTTCCAGCACTCAGCATCCTGACCCCACCATGGGGTTCTACTCTCCTGGCTCTACAGAACAGCAGAGAGGTTTTTTTCTTTAAAGGTTAGGAGATATATATCTCTTAGGAGAGATAAAAATACTACATAGAGGGTAAAAAAAAACCAAACCAAAACAAAAAAAACCCAACAACAACAACAAAAAAAAAAAACCAACAAAAAAACCCCAAACAAACAAATAAAAAAACCCAAAAAAAACACAACTAAAAAACCACAACAGCATAAATGAACAAAAGCAAAATTGAAAGGCTAAAAAAATTGAAAGTTGCTAAAAAATTATTTTAGTTGCTAAATAAGCTAAAGCTGCCAAATGATGACACAGCTCAATTCATAGTATAGCCCTGAAATCTTAGGCAGATATTCTATCTTCAGGAGACTGGCTGGAGAGTGACTCCTTGGACTGATGAACTCTTGGAACTGTGGAAAAGAACCAGCATTCTTCTGCAGTGTGTAAGGACACAGTGAAACTAAGGACATGAAAACATCAGTTCACACAGCCCAAAGTGACCTGTACCTGCAGCACACTTTGGCTTCACTCCATACTACTAAGTAGGAAAGGCTTCAAACAAACAAACAAAAACCCATTACCAACATTAACAAGCAAAAACTCATTGAAAAAAAAAACCTACTCTTTTTTGCCAATCTGCATTCACTGTGCCTTCCTTTTCTGAATAATTTCTTAGTCTGTATATTAATTTAAGGTTAGAAGATGCCTGAAGGGACAAGAATGGTTTCCAGTCCCAGAAGCTGGTTGGAGAACAGCATTGCCACAAAACTGAAAGAAGGGAGATTTTAGCATACAGACTAGCAAGTGCTTTAAACAGTAGCTGGGTGGATTTTTTACTACTATGAGAAGCAGCTGAAAGACTGTCATTAAAAATAATAGCAAACATATGTGATGTGTTCTCACACAGAGGAAATTGTGTGGAAGTTCCACATATGATCATCCCTACCACCGAGCTCAGGGGGATAGCTTCACTTTGATGAGGTTTCAAAACAAACTTGGAGTCTCCTGGTGCTTCCTTGGGAAAAATAAATTTTGTAATGGAATGCCATGAGTGTCACCCATTTGAGGTTCCAAAAAGAGATATTTCTCAGTATGGTAAGCCCATGATCTTCTAGGATTTATTAAAATGTAACAGTGAGGGGACAGCACAGCACAGATATCGGATCCCTCTGTAACCGTGGTATTTATGTCATGCAAGAGCTTCCTTCTTCCTCTCACTCTCCCATATGTTTCTTCTTAACACACTGCATCTGATAACTCCTGCCACACAACAGGCAGCAGTAGGGATTGCACATCATGACCCACTCTGCTACTGCACAAGTTCAGCTGTGTTGTCTCCAGCCTCCTCTGCTGGCTCAGCTCGCTTACCTGACCTTAAACTGAAACTGCAGAGGATGTGATTTCCCATCTCAGCTGATGTGTGGAGTAATATCCTACAGCTGGCACATTGCAACAGCTATCTGGAAACCAATCTTGAGCCTTGCACAAAATTTTAATTCTACAGCATACTAAAGGTCACACTGATTAACTTGGATGGGAATTAGCTGTGTATAAATTCCTTACTCCTAATAAAGCAGGCAGGGAAACCAGTCTCCAATCCATCATTCTGAGATTCATTAATAAAGCAATTCTAACTGCAAAGACTCAGCTCCCAGAATAAGGTATTGGAGCAGCTACCACTACTTTTCCAGAATAATTATGCACCTTCAGCGAGCTTCTATATGCAAGCCTTTATTGCTCACTTGTGGAAGACTGGGAGCTGATGGAGCTACAGCTCCTTATGCCAGGAGAGGCACCAGCCCAGGGAGTGCAGCATGTGGATGATTTTTAACTCGTATCATTTCCAGCACAATGACAAAAACTGCCATGGGAAAAAAACATGACTAAAGCTATGTTTCCTGTGGCTTTCTAAAGGACTATTCATGCACAACATTAAGCTGATGAATGTGAATTTGTTGGATGCGTTACCCTTTTTCCCTTTGTGCGAGTTTCAAAGATTATAATTCTGTTTGGTTTAATTACTATTAGTCTCAGTTGAATTGTCAGTTCTTTCAGCATTTTCAGTATGTAAAAATGTATATTTAAAATTTGCTTTATCTGAAGGCAAACTTCTCATGTTGATTCAACTTTGTATGAATTAGGTGTTATTGTATTTCAAGGTCTGATCATCATGCTTACTTCAGAAAAGGAGAAGCATTTTGTTGATTATTGCTGTTCTAAATACACATAAAGCCACTCAACCTGAGTTAATTCTTGTGTGGTTTTGTCTTTGGATTTTTTTTCCATAATCATGCTCCATTACATTTGTAAGAATTTACTTCAGACTGAGATAGAGATAAGAGATCCTGACCATCTCTTACAGAGTAGCTGCATGGCTCCTGCAGGGAGATTAGGATTGCTTCAACTGGATGCTTCACCTGAGTGCCTCCCAGGCAATTAAGGAGTCCCACATGCTAAGCAAGAGGCTGTGGAAGACACACCAAGCAAGAGGATGTGCCTGAATCCCTCCTGTTCTCTAGAAGTCAGACCCTATAACCATGGCTCTACTTCAGACTCTGTACATTTGGGATCTTGTGTGTACTAGATTCAAAAAGGCTGATCTGGGGTATTCAATCTGCAGTGCATCTTACCCCCTTAAAGTGTTCACTTGGGAAGTGCAGGCTTTGTCTTCTCACCCTCACAGAAATACAACTTGCATCTCTTAAAGCATTTTGCCAAGCTAAAAGACTAGACCCACTATAAAACTGAAGGCATTCTCCCTTCAATCTGTTGAGGAATAAAACCTAAGTATGACCCACTGCAGAAAAGGGACTGTAAGATGAGCAGAGCAGAGAAGAAATGAGCAGAAGGGAGCTTCACTCCATAATCCAATAGTAAAAGCATCAGCTTAGGAATAGAGAAAAGGGAAACCTCACTTCACTGCCTCTCTTCAGCATTAAAATTCCCTTTCCCTTGTTCAGTGAATTCCATTGCCCCAGCCCCTCCTCTGCTTTCCACATCCAAGAAGAGAATTGAAGAATGCAATTGAAGTCACCTCATGTTATTCAGCCACTTTTAAATCACAAACATTTTTCTCAGAGGTTATCAGTTGTCTCCTGGTGAAGGCACCTCAAAACAGAACTTTTTATTTCCCATCCCTGTCCTCAGGCTCCCTCTGAGGGAAGGCTTACCTGTGCTTGTACTCTCTCTCCCAGGGCACTTGAAAGGACAGGCTAAGGGAATGGTACGTGTGCCATCAGCCACGGGATGTCCCTCTCAGGAGATGCTGCTGCCACACTGATGCCATATGCCTTTTCATTCTGTGACACCTGTTTGAACAGCGTGAGGCAGGAAAAAGATTACTTTCACAGCAGAACGGGAAATCATAGAGCATTCACAGGCAGGCAGTGGGTTCAGGGAATATATTGTAAAAGCATTTAACAAATCATATTGTCAGAACGTGTATGACCATCCAAATACATGCTTTTTCCAGTCTCCTGTGTAAGTGCCACATTTGCAAATCATAAAGCTAACGAAATCAAATTCTGTAGCTAAAAGTTCTAAGCAGAAAAAAAAAAATCATGTACTTTTTCTGATTATTATTATTTAACCTATCTCTGTGTTGGTTTTGAGCAAGGTATGTTTCGCTTCATTGATTATTCTTAGTATTGCAACACAAATGAGAACGTTGACTTGTATGAATTTGTAAATAAAAATAACTGTTTTCTTCTGAGTCCAGAATATTTATATCTGTTACAATACACAATGTTACAATGGCATTGCTGGCCTTTGGAAAAGTCTGAGAAGAAGGTTTGTTTTCATTTTGGGAATGCTTCAAGTCCTGGGGAGCATGAACTAGGACATAAGCTTAAACCAAAGTGGTTCTGAGTCAAAGTGCTGCACAGTGCAATCTGAATCATGGCCCAACGCTCCTTTCCTCTCACTCTTCTGTGAGATAATAGTGACAGAAGAGCAAGATAGTCAGTTTAGATCTTGGGGACTGTCTTCTTCAACTGCTGCACCAGACTGACTAGATCTGCCCAATCATGAATGTCCTCTCCTCACAGTGCTGTGATTTTTTTTTTTTTTTTAACAGTGAGGATTTGAGCCTGTACTAATTGTTGCAATGGAAGTAGTGTTCCAGGTGTGTTACGTGATGTGACAAAACATATGTACTCTAATGCTCAGTACAGAAGAAATAAATTGTTTTAACAACCTCCAAAAGGAAAGAAAAAAATTGTAGCATTTTCCAACTTTGAGAAAGTTTCATTGCCATCTTCTTCCCCCCCACCAAATACCACGTCCCAGTAGCTCTGGGGGCACAGGACCTGCACAGGGATGCAGGCAGGCCCGGCACAGCCGCACAGCTCTGCTACAGGCGGCCCTGCAGGAACCATCTGCCTCTCAGCTGTGTTAATGTCTTCCTGATCCTGATCTGCTGTGTCCTAGAAGGGTTCATCTTCATTTATCTCACAAGAACTGAAAATGAACAATAACCATTTTAAGACCTTTTTTCTTTTTTTTTTAACCCCCTCCCTATGCATTTAATTACTTTTGTCATAAATAACGAAGCCAAATTCAAATTAAAACAAATATAAAATTTATTTTGTGTCCAAGAGTTCAAACATGCAATGCCACGATTGAAAAGGAAACAGTACCAAGCCCGGGGTTGGAACTGGGTGAACACAGGTCTGACCTCTATCGCATCAGACCTCCCTATGTTCACGACGGTTGCTTGTAACAGTTCACTTTTATACAGTTTTGCCCATAAAGTCCGGATCTTGGGCATTGGTTTTGCCACCCAGCATATTCATGAAGGGTGCTATTCATGGAACTGAGGTGGACAAAACGTATCCTGTCTTTGATTAATTCCTCATCACCGGGGGATGTTATCTGATGGCTCATGATGTTGCTTATCTTGGTTCTTGATTCGACCATTAACACTCAAGCTGGGAGGGGATTTTCGGAGATTGTCAATTGATACGCGGAAAAGACTCTATAACCAATTTAGTTTATAGAGTAGGTATGTTTATACAACGTCGGACGCATGGGGGATCTCTCCTCCACAAACATCCATGCCGTCAGTGGCATTCAGTTAGGTATATATCTAGTTACTAGTTACATATGCATTGGATTACACAATGTGGCTATGCATATTCATTGTGTGTCCCCGTATGGTAATTAGCCCAAAAGTCATTAGCATCACAATACGCCTGCGAACTGCCACTTAATGATGAAGTAAAGGTCTTCCTCAGATGAAGTAACGCGTCTTCCTCAGATGAACTTTTCACCTTTCTTCCCTGCGCATGCTCCCTAAACTCCATTCCAAGTCCGAAGCCCAGAGCTGGTTTCAAGACTTGAAAACAGGATATTTGGTCCTGGTTTCCTTTCCTTATCAGTGGCCATGCATCCTCTCTTTTCTCTTTGGCAAGCAGAATAATTGTTGAGCAAGCGATATACATTGTCTTGTAAGCAATATACATTGTCTGGTAGACAGCTGCAAAATTTCAACAGGACCACAGTTAGCAATTAACCCTTAAAACCTAAGCACCTTGTAGCACAATCAACTCTGCTGGGAAGTTCTCCTCGGGAATGTAGATAACAGGAGTCAGCTCAATGCTTTCTTGATGAGCCGTCACTCTCCGTAGCTCCGGTTTCTGATGCAAATCGGCTCCCGGGTGAGGCTACAATTTTCCCTGGGCAAGTTCTGCTTGTTTTAAAATTGGTTACAACTTAACTTTAGTATATATTTCGATATTACGTATTTGAGCACGAATTTCCTGCATTTATTTATAACACTTTCAAAAATCGAAACAAATTTGTGCCTACAAGAAGCCAGAGGCTCTCTGTTAGCCTGGATCCATGGTGCTGAATCACTTCAAACTTTCAGAGGTCCAAAGACCCCTCTATCACACAGGTGTTCCACCAGCATCGCAGCGCTGAAGGCGGTGCAGTGTCTGGTGTCTCTCCTGCACGCTGCACACATCCCCAGCTCTCTTTAACTCATAGGGTAAGCGACAGACGTGTGCTCAGCTGCTGTTCCAAGGGCAGAAGTTTAATTCGCTCCATTTTCCAGCCATGCTTTGGGCAGATCCCCACCCCTTAGGGCGGCCGGCTGACTGCTCGCCTCATGTACTGCTGATTGCTCGCCTGCTACATGTGCTTCTGGCTGGAAACTTGTGCGCTTGGTGCCAGCGAAGTGTTTTTTCCCCGGGATGCTCCACCACAGCAGGAGCGAGGCCCCCAGGGACCCCAGGCCGAACGGTTCCACACGCGCAGCGAACGCGCTCCTTTTACACAGGGGGCGGGGAGGGCTCAGCGCGCTCCCGCCCCCAACATGGCGGCGGAGGGGTGGGGCCGGGTCGCGCGCTCACCCCGCGCCGCCGGAAGTGACGCGTCCGGG